>JAJOZX010006222.1:82500-271663 GCA_023014485.1 Bathynomus jamesi | reverse complement strand
CCATACAGATATAGAGTAGGTTTGTTGCGAAACTGCCTTCGGCGAAGTGATCGTTTGATTATTGCCAATAAAGAGTCTTCAGCTGGACGTAGGAAGAGCAGCGTTCACCGACAAAAGTTGAGATGAGACAGGCGAGTTGATTCATCGACTTCTAGAATTGCAAATTCCGTCCAATTCCGGTGCGTGGTTCCCCTTTTCAGTATATCTCCCCCCCCCCCTTTCATTCTAGCGAAGTGAGCAGGAGCTGCGATTGAAAATTGAAGAAGTCCGTTGTCAGCGTGCGGAGTGTGATCTAAACAACGTCTAGCTATTAACGTACTGATTATTATGTAATGAAATTATAAGTGAAAGGGTGCGATTATTGCCTATATTTGTTGTGTTTTTCGTGAAATAGTATGTGCGCTCTGGTCAGTATTTTATATAAACGTTTCCTTAATTTTTCTAGGTTGCCCTGTAGTAACTGTATAGTAACTGTATAAATAATTGTTTCAAATGTAAAGCGATCTTTGATGAGGAATCGCTGGAATAAATTGTGAACTTGAAATTTGTGTAACCAATGTTAAGAAAATTGTCCGTTATTTTTTTGGCACGTTATAGATTCATTACAGGTTGTAAATTTGATTATTAGTGTGAAATGTTATTTTATGCAAATGTTGTGAAAATTATAAAGTTTGCTTTCGATTTTTATAAAATGATACAAAATATCTGATGTGTGGAATTTGTCATTCTAATGAGTTCTTGTCTATCTCTAACTTGAATTTGTTAAAGAAAAGAAAATTGCAAAATAAATAACTTTGTTGAATAAATAAATAAATTTCTTAAACGTCACTAATAAGTTTTCCTAGTGTAAAACTTATTTTCAAGGGGTGTTGCGAGTGTAGTAATGTCTAATTAAAAATTATAATGTTTTGGTTATAAGAAATTAAAAGGAGATAATAATATTAAATAAATGAAATTACGATAAATTATGATTGTTTATATTGTAATTATATTTAATTAGAATGTTTTGGTTATAAATTTATTAAAATTATAATAAAATACTGGTTGGCAACCAGGAGCCGCCCCAAGCGGGACGAGAGAGAGAAAGTACCCTTTAGTCATCGGCTCGCCTCGCGTTTACAAAGGTGCCCTTTCGTGTTAGAATGTAAATTGTGAATTTAGATTCTTTTGTGTCTCTCTCGTGTTAAGTATTATAGTTAAATCCCCCCCTCACATTACCCCGTTTAACTAAATCTGTTTCGGCAATAATAAAGTAGTAAAAAGTGTAATGAAGATTATAATTGACCCCAGTCTCCCTTTGCATTGTCTAACGGTTTTTCCACTCAGGCCGCGCTACCATGTATTTATATACGGTATAGCGAAAGCGAGTGAAAAGCGTGTAAAGAGAATGATGTAATGATAGAAGTAAAGGAAAGTAAATAAATATACAAATGAAGGAAGGGGAATCACCACACACACACACACACACACACACACACACACACGTAGCGCGCGATCAACTGCCTTGGAGGCATTTAAAGCTTGATATTTATAGATCACCTCTTTTAAGATATATACACGTGTCATTACCATGTTTCTTTTTTAAAACAAAGTGGTTTTCAGTAGTACACAGATAACATTCAAGTCTGTTAACCCTCTAACGCCGACTGGGTCGAATACGTACCGTTTCAAATACACGCATTTAGACTTAACCCTACAAAAACGTTCTGTGTTAAAGGGTTAATGAGTATATATATATTCAAATATATGATCAGGTAGATGGTAGACATAATATAGTCTACACACTATTTATTTAGATTTTAGTAAGACATTTGACAAAGTTCTACATACTAGAGTTCTGTAGAAACTAAAAGTTAATGGGTATCAGAGACTCACTGTTATGAATTAGGTAGAAAATAATTACAAGACAGTCTGAACAGAAAATGGTCATGAATCAAGATGAAAAAGTGAAAATTGTTAAGACTGCATTTTATGAATCTTTGAATGAGGTTGAAAGAACAGCATGGAAAGCTTTTAAAGAAGTGACTGCGAATTTCCTCGCAGCGTCAAATCAGAAAATTATGTTTCCCTGTTGGAGCAAATGTTTATTGCTTACCAAGCCATTTCCCGCACTCCCACCTGGACTTCTTCCCATCAAATCTGGGTGCTGTCAGCGATGAGCATAGTGAAAGATTTCATCAGGATATATCAACCATCGAAAAGAGGTACCAAGGAAGATATAGACCCAGTATGTTGAACCACTACTGCTGGACACTTATTAGAGAATCCCCTGTACTTGTTATAAGCGAAAATCAGCTGCGAAAACATTTTAGGCAAGGTACTCTTCTTTTTTGTTCGATTAAATATACAAAAAAAGTGAGAAATCTCTCAATTTTCACTTGTATTTCCTTCGAAATTAGTGGGTGATAGAAATATTCTGTTTTCAGATTCATAATTAGCATAAAACCATCCAGTGGATTCACATAAATTCATTCGAAGGAGGAAACAAAAGTTCTACTTTATTGTTCAGTGAGCTATTCATCTGATATCAGGTTCAAAATGAGAGGTGATTTAATAAAGGAAGTACAAGAATTTAAGTATCTGAGTCAATTTATCACCAACTCCTTAAGTGACAGCTGAGACATAAGAATACAATATTAAAGTTTCTATGCTAAAACAAACAGGACTATAAGGGACAGCCAATTTTGTACAAGTGAAATTAAAGACACTCTCTTTCATACCTTTTGGTCAGCAGCTGTTGGAGAAATATAAAAAAGTATCTGGCAGAACACAAAATATGCTTGATAACAAACTTTTCAGACTGCTACATAACTTACCACAAGTTGTTCAGTTTCTCAAGTGTATGCTAACCGCAATGACTCATGCCCCCCAGAGGAAAGAGGTGTTCAATTCATTCTAGCGCAAAAATTCAAAATCTATTTCATGCAATCCTTAATTTCATATGAAGAATATCCAGAGATACTGTAAATTCAGCATATAAAACAAATTTATAACTACCAGATTAAGATGTCTGAATGCTTTGCCAATACTGTAATATAAAATGTAGTTTAGCTAAAGTTGATAGATTTTAGACAAGTATTTTAATAAATTGAGGAATCTAAAATTTCATCAAATTTTCCATATTATTTTTCATTATCTCTATTTCTATTCTTGGCACTTGTATTATTTTATTTATTTTTGTTCCATTTTGTATTATTATTAATTATTACATGGACTAGTGGTCTGCCAATAAACTTTAACTTCTAAATGTACTTTATAACAGATTTTTTCACTCCTACATAAGTTACCCTAAATTAGGTGAAGCCAAAATTTAATAAGTGTTGAGATCTAAAATTCATGAATCTGGGAAGTATGTTAGAGGCGAAGAAGTATAGAAATGCTATTGTAAGGGAAATTTGAATTGATCCTTAAAATTTGAGACCTATCATTAGCCTGAGATGAATTCTTCCCTAAAGAAGCCAAATTCTGTGCATTAAGTGAAGTGATTAACTCAGCCTAAAGTTGGACTAAACCAATGGATGAAAGAAAGTAAAGCCTAGCCTCATATTTAAAGTGTACAAGTTATTTCAGATCTTGTGCAAAATTTAACCAAAGAACTTTTATCATATGACCACACTCATGCCTAAATCTAGGTGAAGATACAAATAATTGGCTTATAAACGCTTATGAAATCTCCCTCAACCCTCTTTGCACTTGTTTCAGTTTAGGTCGATCTTCCCTTACCCTCAAATGCATCTCATAAAACGGCGTGAGGACATCCTCCTCCCAAAATTTCTAACTCGTAAACAACCGTGTGGATGTCGAAGGGGAAATTCTGAAATTGATCCATTTACAGTATCTCTCCCGATGCGTCACTATACCAGCCTGTTTTATCAAGATGGAAATAACTGTTTTAGTACTGGATACTGCTCTCAGTGAAAAGTGTGTGTGTGTGTGTGTGTGTGTGTGTGAAGGCATATACTTGTATCTGGGCAAGGGTTGTCAAAAGAGATAAGAGGGGATGCGTTGAGAGGGCACTGTTATTATTCATCATTATTCATCATATATATATTACACGTGTATATTTAGGCTTCGCACACAAAACGCATGAAGTGAGGAGCTAGAAACCACGGCACACATATATTTTTATTTATTTTACTTTTATTTTTATTTTTTTTACTGAGCAAATCTTATGTTTACATCGGTATTCAAAACGAGGTAAGAAGGGATTAGAGGATGTTTGTATGACTCATGTGTATATTCTGGCTCGCCTTATCTTTTCCCTCTTCTCCCTCATCATTTCCCCACTCTGGGGGTTGTTGTATCTTCTCATGCGTCATAAGCTTTCTCGGATAAATCAGCTTAGCATTAGTCATCAATCATATATATATACATACATCTGTATAATTAGACCACGCCCACAATTATGTCAACTGACTGGAGAGGGTAGCCTCTCAGTCTCGCCGAGGCGCTTCCCCTCGCGCGCGCATGCCGCCGTCGCCATCCCGCGTCCCGGTGGCCGCTAAAGTTCTTAGAGTGACACATGTTTTTATTTTTATTTATATTCTTAATTTAATATTTGTTCTTATCTTTTTTAATCCGAACCGTCCCCCACTAAGGTAGGTTGATTTTCCGCATTTTGTTTAGATATCGACTTCGGACTAGTCGAGATAGTCGGGGCTTAATATGATAATAACTGACAAAAACTTTCAGATCCCTAGCTTTAACCGTGTTTTGAGGAAACCGTTTCAAAAATCGTCAAAAAATCGTATCGAAAAATATCGCATTTTCACAATTTTCGGCCAAAAAAAACATGCTATTTTCATAAAAAAAATCCTCAAAAAAGTTACAATTTTATTGAAAAAAAGTAAAAAAAACGTACAGATTCAAATAGACACATTTAGATCCCAAGAAAATCATAATTTTCACTGTAAGAGCCCTTAGAAGCAAAGGAAGGCCTCATCTGGCGGCTTAGGGCTTTGGCCAGAATATGTTTGTGCCTTGATTCGAGTCCATAAACAGTATGGGAAGCTTCAGATGTCAGTTTCACGGCCCTTTCAACACTCTGAGAATGTGAAGGCAGATCAGGCAGCTCCAGCTTGGTGCCATTCAGCAATGCTTCGTGAAGCTCCTGGTCAGAAAAGTCTTCTGTGAGAGCAGGTTCACAGATGCCACTTTGAGAAAGGTTGATTAGTTCTGACCAGTGGGTAGCTTCAATGTTGATGGCTGTGATTTTTTCAGCCTCTTCTTCGCTGGCTTCCCACTTCTGAAAGAATAATAATTAATTTATTTTTATTCCAGTTTAAGATTTAATCCCTATTAGTCTTAGATTTGCTGATTTAAATTAAACTTAAATAAAAAAAAAAAAACCGTTCTATAAATCCCCATAATCGAATTTTTTTTCAGAAAGAAGGTAAGATTATTTCCATTATCAGAGGGGAAGGGGGAATTGGGATAAGAAAATGTGAAAAAAAATTCGATTATGGGGATTTATAGAATTCGGGCCTTTTTTTCATTAAATGAATCCCCATAATCAATTTTTTTTTCACATTTTTTTAAATTAACAAATGTTTACCTGATGGACAGAATTTTCTTGAGAGCAGCTTCTCTCACTTCCAAGTCATCATACTTCATCATGGAGTACAGCCCATTCTCGTGCAGCAAGGCAAAAGCATTGTACTTCAGGTTCTTGAAAGCAACACCATGGATTTCTTCAGACTGCTGTTTGATCCTCTGGATCATGTTGAAGATGTACAGCTGCTGATTGTGGAACTTGCTCTCCCTTTTGATCTCAAACCAACTGACTGCATACACATCCACAATGAACTTCATGGCCTGGTAAAGCTTATCCTGTAGTTCTGGAGGGTAAGCACCTCTGGTCCACAGACACATCAATCTAATTGCCAAATCAACCATCTTGGATGGTTTAATGGTCCAATTTTCCAGGCAGCAAATCTTGGGTTGACTTTGCCCCTGGAAATTTCCAAGCACATACTCCAAAAGAAGCCTCTGGTCGCTACTGAGATCACTCAGTGTCTCCTCAGCAAATTCCATGTCATCCAGGGGGCCACTGAGTTTGGTGAATTCCACTTGTGGCAGATCTTGGTAGTCAATTTCACAGAGTTTTCCCAGCGGACCAGTGAAAGCAGTGGGACTTTTGGTACTGTCATCAAGATACTTGAAACAGCTCTGAAAGGAAGCTCATTCTGATCGAGTGAACAGCCAATGGTGTGCAATTTCCGCTCAATTTTATTTTCCAGAGCTGTTACAAGGCCTCCCTCCCAGCCAGTGTTTGTATTTGTGTTGTCAAGGAGGACAGCTTTCAGGGTATGAACACTGTTAAACTCCTCCAAGACACTAGCAACTTCTTCACCAAGAAGAACTCCAGTCGCACCTTTAATTGGGATGACTCTGTGAGTAAGATATGTTCCACTTTCAGTTCCCGGCTCCTTTGTGAAAGTCAAATGGTGCTCGTGTCCGTTTCCTCTCTTCAGCTTAGTCTCCCCATTTTCATCCTTAACTTCTCTGTACAGCAAAGTGTCCTTGTCAACTTTCCCGTCAACCCCAATACAGACTAACTTTTCCAGACCCAAATTGTGCTTTTCATCACTTTTCACTTTTATTCTAGCTTTTTCCCTGTCCATTTTCGATTTATCAACTATTATCTGTTTCACATCAAGGCCAGGCTTAAGCAGGTCCATAGCTTGTAAGTCCAGGAGGAAGGCATTAGCAAGACTTGTCCCAAGATTGGGAGAAACATCACCCCTGATCAGTTCCATGGCATATCTGGGGGTTTTCAAAAAGCTGTAACCTACACTTGGGTGCCTCCTTGGCTTGAACTCTTCAGCTTCACCACCAGATGGCTGAAATGAAAATAAAAAATAAATTACTAAAGCGAAAATGGGGTAAAATAAGGGAAAAAGTAGGGAAAAATATGGGTAAAAATTGACGAAAATGGGCGGAAATAAGAATAAATTACTTAAACGAAAATAGGGGAAAAAAGGGGGAAATAGAAATGGACAAAAAGTAGGGATAAATTTGGGTAAAAATGGGATAAGATATAAGAAAAAATATATATTACCTCTCCTGATTCTCCTGAGCTGGATTCAAAAGAAATATCTTGTGAAGGTGTGGAGGCAAAAGTGGCCAAATCCACTTCCTGCTGCTGTTGAATCTGGCCCTGTAATCTTTCTGCTTCAGCTGCAGCCCTCTGGTCTCTCTTCACAGCAGCTTCATCCACAGATCCCAGCTGGAAAGAGCCCTTGGGTCCTATTTTGGCCCTCTGATCTCTCAAGTATTCCCTCTCCTCTACTGGAACCTGAAATATTAAAGTATATTAAATAGCGGATCTAAAATAAGAGATAAAATCCTGAAAAAAAATTGATTATTAATTTCTATTACCAGGGGAGGGTGAAAGGAAGATTACAGGAGGAAAATTCGGATATTTTTCAATTACAAGCATTGAATTTCCTTCCATTTAAAAGGCACCTAATCGCACTAAGTTAGGCCAGTTAAAAGTTAAAAAAATAATAGCATTACCTTCTTACTGGGAGGACAAGTGCAGATTATGTGCTGTGTTTGACAATTTTCTTTCTTGCACTTCACAGCATTGTCATCACAGGGACGAACAGGTAGCTTACAGGTGCAAGCAGAAATGTCAAAAAGTTTATCCAGCTTTTCCTCCAGATTCTGCTCCTGGACTGTAGAAAGAGATTTCCTGTTTATCTCTTTTGCTTTCTTGAAGCACACTTTATTCACCAATTTCACCACATAATATTCCTCATACAGGGGCAGCCGCGGGTTCACTGCCTGCCAGATCTCAATCACATCCTTTGCTATCATTTTAGCAATATCATAGTCTTTGAAGTCCGGGTGGCTGTTTTGGAGGAGATAACTGTACTGAATAACTTGGCGGAGGGTAGGAGGCTCTGTTTTATCCAAAGGGGAAGGCTGGCCACTGAATTTTTTGGCACTATCACTTCGCGTTAACACTGCAGACTTCCGTTTTTTACCCATTTTTATGAAATATCTGAAAATAAACACAATTAAATGAACGCATCATAAAATAACTTAATTTAACACACATTTTATAGGTAAATATCATTAAAAAATACAAAATAATACACTAATAAACATCTATAATGCGTTTACAATAAGTTTCAAGCATCGTTTCGTTAAAAAAGCCGAATTTTAATTGATTATTTTGATGAAATAAGTTCCGATATTTTGTTTGTTTACATTGCGCGAATGCCGCGCGCGCGATTTTACGCGTAAAATTCGGCAATTTTACAACTTAAAAATAATTAACAATCCTCAAAAACTACAATCATTTTCACAAATATGAGTTGGTGCAACGTTTTTTATACATTAATACCTTTCTATCTAGACTAGTCCAAGATCACAGTTCCAAAATCAACCTACCCTAGTTCCCCACTACCCCATTACTTTCAACTCTTCTCCCTTATGACCCTCCTTATTTTACACCACTTACCTTTTTGAAACCTATTGTTTATGCAGCTACGATTAAAATTTCATTTTCCACCCCCTCTAGTATATTTCCGAAAAAGCATATTATGAAACGAAATATGCACAAAAAGTACATCGGACAGGATTTTTTTTGTTTCATGGATGGTGGAGAGAGAGAGAGAGAGAAATTCTTAAAGTTATTTCTTTCGACGAACACAAAATATTTTGTGCCAAGAATATCTTTCTAAGCCGTTTCTGGACAGATGGGAATAAAACGGTAATTCGATTTCTAATAGCAAATGAACAGAGAATTTTCACATGAGATAACATTCAAGGTATGGTTTCGCTCTCTCTTATTAAATTATGACCCCTGAATGTTTCTAAACAAGTTTTCCTTGCGCTCTCTCTCTCTCTCTCTCTCTCTCTCATTTACTCACTCTCACTCAGTCGAGAACATCAACTATTTTACACTAGACACGAACTGGACTCGAAGTTCGAACAGCTAATTAATTATAAAGAATGATTACTCTTTAAGTACATACTGTTTATTCATTGATAGAAACGCTGTGATTTTCCTTAAGATGTAAATTTAATAGGAGGTGCTGGTCAGGTCTGGTATCAGAGCACTGGGAGTCCTCAAATGGTAGACATTTTTTGCTTTTTCTATTTTTATTTACGTGTTTCTCATAGATGGGAATTCTCGGGAGTTAGCTATATAAATTATTTTTGGGAAGCCTCTCCTCTCTCCCCTTTCATTTGCTCTTTCCTTTTCTTTCATTATTAAAAGGGTGCTGCTGAAAGGGCGAACTATTTAAGATAAAGTAGAGGTAGTAACTTCCCTTTGTCAATAAATGTAGTAGGAGGCGCTCGTCAGGTCTGGTTTCAGAGCACCGGAAGTTCTTAGATGACACCCCATTGGTAGAGAAGGGAAGCTTGATGTTTTCAATTTTAGGGATGCTACTTGGGTTGCGGTGGCTGGCGAAGGGGGTAGAGAGACTTGTTTGTTCTATACTTTACTATTACTACTGTTCCGGTGTGAAAGCCTTACACTTCTATTGGTGTAAGCATAGTGTAAGTTTTCAGTATTTTTTTCACTGTTATTTCTAACTTTTCTACATCCATCTTGAGCTAGAGTGGATCTTAGGGTCTTCGTTAACCTGTAACTCTATAACTCTAACTCTGTAACGATTGTAAACTGAAACCAAACTGGTGAAACATACAATATGAACATTTTGGGTAACTTCACGTACAAGATTTTCAATTATTGGAATAGGCTTTCTCCTGAATTCGTTTCCAGCTCATCCTCCAGTACATTCATAAAAATTTTGAGCTAGTGTTAGATGATTTCGAGTCAATCAGTATTCAAATGTATGAATGACGTTCGTGTGGATATTTCCAATTCCCAACTGTGATATAAAATATCTCGGTAATTTTTTTCCTGCAAACTGCTGAGTGTTTTTTTTTCTTTTTCCCAAACCTGCCCACCGTGGGCGAAGAGATGAGGAGGAGGGGAGAGACTTCTTGTTTTCCTGTGCTAATTCTTCTTTCTTTGAGTGGTCTGCATCCGAACGAAATCTATGGGTGCCACCTTCAGTCGGCTGTAAAGTTGTTGTGGCTACTTCATTTCTTTGTAACCCCTTGTAACACGCACACACACACACGAACTCTCTCTCTCTCTCTCACAAACATACACACACACACACACACACACACACACACACACACACACACACACACAATAAAGGCTTTTATGTCAATGAGGAAGGGAAATTATCTCTAAGAGAAAGGCGAAATGTTGATGAAAGCTCTCCTTTCATCTTTTGCTTTCTCTTTGATGTTACAAATTGATAAATCTTCGAGTTATTTTCTTCTTTTATTTACTCTTTTTCTTTTTTAAATTTTATCATATTATTCCTTTTTCGCTTTTATTGTTTTTATTTACTTTTTTACTTTTTCTCCTGACATACATGATATAATTATATTGCCCTGCGGTTTCTTTTTCGCTGAAAGAACACGGGGACTAAATTAAAAAAAAGAAAATAGGTTTTTTTTTTTTTTTTTAAATAATAATTGGGGATAATACCACCCTTATTGGACTCTCATTTGTTATATAAATGTAAAACACGACTCACTCATAATTATTCAATATATATATATATATATATATATATATACAGGGTGGGCGGAAAGTAGCTCCCTATTTTGGATTGGTAAAAAAATACGTATATTATCCATTTATTTCAGAAGAAATAATATGAAAAGGTAGGCATACATGGTAGGTTTTCTATAAAATTCAATGTGGGCTCCAACTCTTTCCACCAGCTTCTGGAGCCGCCCAGGAATGGCGTCCACTGACTTTAGCAGGAACTCCGGCGGGATGGAGGACATGACTTCCCGAATTCGGTCCTCCAGTTCTTCCAATGTCCTCGGTTTGGTGCGGTAGACTTCTTCCTTTACCCACCCCCAAAGAAAGAAGTCGCACGGTGTCAAGTCGGGGCTCCTGGCTGGCCATTGATGTGGACCACGACGACCCATCCAACGCCCAGGGAAGTGGGCATCCAGCCACGCACGGACAACAAGAGCGAAGTGCGGAGGGGCGCCATCTTGCATAAATATCAGATCGTCGATGTTCTCCCATGTGCTGACAACCGGCCAGACCTCGTTTCGCAACATAGCAAGGTACCGCTCAGCATTCATGGTGTTGCGCAGTAGGAACGGGCCCACAACCTGATCTGAGGTCATACCACACCACACCGTTACACTGAACCGATTCTGCCGTTTTTCAGCGGTAACCATGGGATCCTCTCCTGCCCAGTAGTGGCAATTGTGGCGGTTGACACTTCGCTCTTGTTGTCCGTGAGTGGCTGGATGCCCACTTCCCTGGGCGTTGGATGGGTCGTCGTGGTCCACATCAATGGCCAGCCAGGAGCCCCGACTTGACACCGTGCGACTTCTTTCTTTGGGGGTGGGTAAAGGAAGAAGTCTACCGCACCAAACCGAGGACATTGGAAGAACTGGAGGACCGAATTCGGGAAGTCATGTCCTCCATCCCGCCGGAGTTCCTGCTAAAGTCAGTGGACGCCATTCCTGGGCGGCTCCAGAAGCTGGTGGAAAGAGTTGGAGCCCACATTGAATTTTATAGAAAACCTACCATGTATGCCTACCTTTTCATATTATTTCTTCTGAAATAAATGGATAATATACGTATTTTTTTACCAATCCAAAATAGGGAGCTACTTTCCGCCCACCCTGTATATATATATTAAACAAGGAACAAGGAACTCTTCTGGGAAATTACATCCACTATAGTTCGAATAAGTAATGCTAAATGACAAACACTATAGTGTTTTCTTTTTTCATGATGGAAAGCCCAACGTGGGCACCGGGTTACCCTAGATGCCAGGCCCGGCCCTAGCTTCTGAGGGGCCCTGCGCAAGATGGTTGGGGGCCCCCCATTCCTTACACATTCTCCCAGGGCCCCACATATGTTTCTGATTTTCTATGACGACATCATCTTGATAAAAGCAACCTTTCAAATACAAACATTCATAACTTAACCCTACAAACAATTCCGGCGTTAAAGGGTTAAGGAATTGACCTTTTTGGCCAAAAACAGATACCTTCCTGCATTCTTTATAGGCAGAACCAATATGTGATAATCGTTGGCAGTTCTGTCACACCAGTTGCCTGCCAGTGTATTATAATTTCAGGTTCTGGAAAGTGACCGCCTCCCCAAAATTGTGCTCTGGATCCGCCCCTGCCTAAGGTCGTATGAGGAGGGCATCTACAGCTGTACGTGGGATCCAAACCATGAATTGCTACATCATCTGCACAAAAAGGACACCACCCATCCAAGTATAACCCAACGTCCAGGGCCGGCCCTAGCTTCTGAGGGGCCCAGTGCAAGATGGTTGGGGTCCCCATTCCTTACACAACCATCCTAGGGCCCCACATATGTTTCTGATTTTCTATGACGACATCATCTTCATAAAAGCAAACACCGAATATGATATATATATATATATATATATATATACCGTGGAGCAAGGGTATTTGGCGCCCAAGCGAAGCTCTTATATGGGCGCCCCCTTATATGAAAATGAAAATGAAAAGGTTTCTTGGCAGACTATAGTCCATATGACAAATATTATTAATACAATGACAGTTCATATACTAAGGATAGAAATATATACAATTGATTAGAAATAATACTGTAATGTCGAAGTAAAGTGGAGCTACAGACAGACGTTTTCGTACCAAGAAAAGAAGTCCATAGCTTAGAGGATAAATGGCAGGACTCATGGATAGCTTGGATGATCGGGTTGGTTGATTTTTTAATTCTTTGCATGAGACTGTATTGAGCACGTTTTGTTACCTCCGGGAAGTCGGGACATTGCGGGTAGCAAACATTTGCGAAGCTGAGCATCTCGAGGGTAGTTTATGTAAGAGTCTAAAAGACCTGTTGTACAGCAAATTTAGGGTTCTGCCAGAACCTTTTTTATAATTCACCCACAGTTGCTGTCCGTATATATTACTGCAGAAAGTACGAAAGAGAGTGTCTTTAGCTTCACTTGTACAGAATCGAAAGTTCCTTATGATCATATTCGCTTTAGCACACAGGCTTCGATATTGTTTTCTTATATCCGAATCATCACTCAAGGAGCTGGTTATAGTTTGACCCAAATACTTAAACACTGTTTCAAAATAGTCCATCATTGAGGTGTTGCTGAGAACAAATTGCATACTTTTTGTACATATCCAAAGAAGCTTGTGGCATCTATCGAGCTTTTGACTGCATCAGCCACTGCAAGGTTCAAGGTATGTGCCCCACAAGGTACATAAAGTGCACGAAGGTTTTCTTCTAGGAGCCTTGCTTGAACACCCTTATTCTTTCCCTTCATATTGGCTCCATTGTCGTAAGACTGCCCTCTGCAATCATTGAAGGGTAAGTTTAGCTCCTCAAGCCTTTTGAAAATGAGAGAGGACAAACCGAGACCTGTTGCTTCTGATGCCACAAGGAATCCCAGAAAGTATTCTTTGATTTCTGGTGTTTTTTTCTAGTTTGATAGTTCTGATGATAACTGACATTTGTTCTTGGTGGCTTAGGTCAGGAGTACAATCCAAAATAATGGCATAGTATTTGAACTGCTTAATTTCTGTCACCATTTTCTCAACTATTTTGTCACTGATGGAGGTAATCAGCTCATTTTGAATAGTTTTGCCTAAATAGGTAGCATGAGTACCCACTCCACTTTCCACCCGGCTGATATGCTGTTTCATTACTGGATCAAAATTGGCAAGAAGTTCTACCTCTTTTAGGAAGTTGTCATTGCTTTGACGGTGCAATTTGTCAACAGAACCCCTAAACCATAGGTTTCTCTCTGCTAAAGACTTGATGATGCAAACTAAACGAGTGAATACTTCCCTCCAACGCTTCCTCTTGGCTTCTGCAAGAGACACTTCTACCTAGTCAATGATCTTCCCCTTCTTAGACGCAGGTCAAGCTCCTTCCATATTACCATGTTCTTAGTGTGTTCTGGGTTATTTTCATGGCTTTTCAATAATGTACCTAAATGGATCCAGTCTGACAGTCCTTCTGTGATCAACTTGTAGGTCTTTTATGAAAACAATTTACAACATAAGCAATAGACTGCATTGTTTTCTTCTTGAATAGAGAAACCAACTCCGCTTAATTTTCTCCCCACTGATTAGTGTTCCTCTTTAAGGAAATGTGAACTCAGGACCAACCAAAAATGGCCCTCTGCTGACCAAATCTGTCCTGATTTCATCTGACAAACAGATGGCCAGAGATGAGAAAGGTGGAAGATCAGTGGAGGGTGAAGACGGCTCTGTTACCCGTGCTAATGCTCCCTCAGCAGCAATGATATCAGTGGAGGAAGAAGACGGCGCTGGTACCTGTTCAGGCTGTTCTGATGCTCCCTCAGCAGCAGTGACATCAGTGGAGGAAGAAGAACGTCTGTATACAAAGTCAACAAAGCACTTGCTGTTCTGTTCTATGTTCTCATTCTAACACTTAAAAATAACACACCAATTTCATTTATTATAAACGAGCAACTTCTATTGCACCGTTCTTGAAATAATTACATCCAAAAATATGAAAGCATCTCCGACACAAAGTACTTTCTACTTCGACATGCACAGATTTATACAATTATAGCATTTGATTAATAAAGCTACTTAGGAAAATATATCAAAACTATAGCACTATGCTCAAACCTGAGAGAGAAACATAACTTTCCATAAAACAGTTGCTTGCCAACTGGCTGTTGGCTACAGATCACGGTTTTAAATTTTCGGATGACGTATCAATGGCAATACTACATGAGGCGCCGCTGAGGTGACGGATGGTCAGATTTATTTGTTATATGTCTCGATATTATGATCAATAAACTGATGATGTAATAGAGTTGATATATTAGATATAATTCATATATGCAGTATAATAACCCAAAAAATATACTGTCACAAAAAATAGATTTATACCCGAACAGAAACACTGATAATAATATCGTTGTCCGCCGCGCACACGCCATATTTACGTACATAAAGAGACGAAAAAAATTAAACAAAAAGAATTTTAACAGGGACAGTTCTGAACATATAATGACAAAAAGTAGCCTACAAATATAAATATAATAATACACGCTTATTTATGCTGCTTATTTACATTCTTTTATGTGGTTTTGTGTCGTTTTCATAAGTTTGGTGATGCTATAGCAACTAAAAATACGAAGAACAAATGAATTTTGGAGGGGCCCTCTAATTGATAGGGGCCCTGTGTAGCCGCACAGGCTGCACATAGCTGGGGCCGGCCCTGCTAGATCCTGTTCCAAAGCTGGATCTTATTTGCTTTGCAGATAGCTGGTGAGGGAAGCTATATTTTGGGGCCTCTTTGCTAGTAACCCGGTGCCCACGTTGGGCTTTCCATCATGAAAAAAGAAAAAACTATAGTATTTATCATATAGTGGATGTAATTTCCGAGAAGAGTTCCTTGTTCCATGCACGGTCTGTGTTTAACATATAAGTTTCTCAGGGGACCATTCTGAGTTGTTATATATACAGGGGTTGGACAAAATAATATGAACACCTTGATAAATGGCGGTTTTTATTCTTAATATGGAGTTGGTCCTCCTTTAGCGGCAATAACAGCTGCAATGCGTCGGGGAATTGATTCATACAGCTTTTGGACAGTGGCTAGAGGAATCCTGAGCCATTCTTCGAGCAAACCCTGCTCCAGTTCCTGCAAAGACGCCGGCGATGAGAATCGGCTTCTGACCTGCTGCTCCAACTGACACCACAGATGCTCGATAATGTTAAGATCCGGGGATTGTGGAGGCCAATCCAAGCGTTCTACTTCACTAACATGCTCTTCAAACCAGTTTTTAACGACCCCAGCGGTGTGGATTGGTGCATTATCATCCTGGAAGACGGCGCCGCCATTGGGAAACAGCGTTTGGACCATGGGATGGACCTGGTCAGCCAATATTGACAGATAGACTTGGGCGTTAACCCTACCATGCAGTACTACAGCTGGGCCAAGAGTATTCCACGATATTGCTGCCCAAACCATCACAGATCCGCCTCCATGCTTAACGGTTGGAGTCAGGCAGTCGGGGTCATAAGCATCTTTAGGCTGTCTCCAGACGTAAACTCGACCGGAACATGGAAATAGCGTAAAGGAGGATTCGTAGGAGTAGACTACATTCTTCCACCGGTCCATTGACCAATTCTTATGGTCCTTACACCATTTTCTGCGCCGCTCAATGTTGATGTGCGAAAGGAAGGGTTTGGCAATTGCAGCCCTCCCATGGTATCCAGCTCCATGGAGCTCGCGACGTACAGTTCTGGTCGATACCGGGCTTGCAAGATGCTGGTTAAGCTCTGCAGTCACTTTTGGAGCTGTGGTCTTATGGTTCTTTGTCACAATGCGCTTTAGCACCCGGCGGTCTCGATCACACAGCTTCTTCTTGCGTCCACTATTGCATTTGTCGGTGCTTGTCTTTCCATGGTTTTGGTATGCAGACATGACCATAGAGACAGTTCCTCTGGATACATTGAACATCTGAGCGGTTTTCGTCACCGATGCACCAGCCATCCGCGCTCCGACAATTTGCCCTCTTTGGAAGTCTGACAGGTCTTTCATAACTGCTAATTCATAATTCACTCAGATCTGTAAAAACAACGTGAGGGTTATAACATGACGTATACACTCTCTGTTACGCATTTAAATAGGTTTGCCAGTCATTTGACCGTTTACTTTGTGTCTGAGTAGTCCGTAAAGATAACCGGTGAAATCGGCGGGTGTTCATATTATTTTGTCTAACCCCTATATATATATATATATATATATATATATATATATATATATATATTAGGGTGGTCCAAAATTTAGGCTGAAATTTCAAAATAGTTGGAAATGCTCTCCACATGGCTGCTCTTATTTCTTTAGATGTGAAGTGATTTTGTGCAAAATATTTGTCGATTCAGTAAATAATAAGAGGTCGCTATGATTTTCACATTTTCATTTCATTAATTAGCTAATCATTTTCTACCCGCTTCATTTTTACAGGACGCGGCAGTCACGCCACATTGACTCCGCCCACCTTAGGAGGAGGATGCAATTGTTCGATTTCTTGTATAATGCTGTTTGTGAATCAGACAAATCATTTACTCATGCATCATTTCAAGTTTAAACTTGTTGGAGGACGGTTTTAAGTTCGTTCAAACTTCGAGAGCTTAGGAATAGTATCTCATGTAAGTATTAATTCATATATATTAATTATTAATTCATATATATTAAGTATTAATTCATATGTATTATACTGGGTGATCCAGATAAATGGGACCCATAAAAAAAAGCCAAATATCAAATATTCTTAATATTTAATTCCTTTCATAAAAACTATATATCATTCGAAAGAGTAGAGTTACAAGTTTATTATGAAATATTTTTTTTTTTAAATGACTCCTTTCAAATGTGCTCCATTAGTTGCCAAGCATTCCAGTGTTCTCGCTTGTAAGTTCTGCATCACTTTTGCAAGAGTGTGCGGTGGTATGGCCTGTATTTCATTTGTGATGGCGGCCTTCAATTCTTGCAAGGTCGTTGGGTTATTTCTGTAGACCCTATTCTTTAAATATCCCCAGAGATAATAACACTGGTCAACAAAGATTTTTCATCAGAGTAAAATTTGTGGTGGCTGGATAGCATTTTTCACGCTGATTCCAAAACTGCATTCAGATTTTTTCTAGCACGTATAGTTTTCAAGATGAAGGCATATATATAACTACACAGATTTAACCATTTTAAATAGGCAAAATACTAATATTTCAACATTTGATTGTGTTTATTTTATTGTGTTTTTTTAGTTTATTCATCTTATTTATTTCATTATCTTAATTATACATCTTATGTATTTCAGGTGTGAGCTTTTACGTCTAGCAGCATTGTGATTCAGGCAACAACGCCGTGCTTTGTGTGTCAAAAGATCAGTCCAGTCCAAGAACTTGTTGTGTCAAGTTGGTGTACATTTTTTTGAATTTATAGTTTGCTCAGGTCAGTCAACATGCCTCGACAATGTAAGAATGACCCCGACAAGTTCTGTTTCGTATGCGGCCAGTTGACAACTAAAACACAGCGACGAAGTATTACAACCGACATTAAGAAAATATACAAGCTATACTTTGGTTGCCATCTAGGTGACCAAGATAAACCATGGGCGCCACATCAAATCTGTTCTGGCTGTTCAAATGGATTACGTGATTGGCTTAACAAAAAGAAAGCTTCAATGCCATTTGCCATACCCATGATATGGAGGGAGCCGAGAGATCATCATGAAGACTGTTATTTTTGTAGTGTGAACTTAATGGGGTTTTCTGCCAAGAACAAACACCAGATTGTATATCCAAACTTGGATTCAGCACGTAGACCAGTAAAACATGATGAAACATTGCCCATTCCAATTCCCCCAAGTGATAGGCTAGATTCTATCATAGATGACATGGAAAGTGATGAAGGTGCAACTGGCGTTTCCGGACCATCTACAGAACCAGAGTACACTTTTGAAGGTAGACATTTAGAGCCTAAAATTTAACCCAAGGACAGTTGAATGATCTTGTTAGAGACTTATCGCTGTCGAAAGAGAAATCAGAGCTTCTCGCCTCAAGACTAAAGGAGAACAATTTACTTGAGAACAATGTTCGTATTAGTTACTACCGAAAGCGGAATTTTGAATTAACAGCATTCTTTTCAGTAGACGGTCCTCTCTGTTATTGCCATGACATCAATGGACTATTTACAGCCATATCTCAGACGTATGTGGCATCTGAGTGGCGCCTCTTTATTGATTCGTCGCAGAGAAGCCTGAAAGCAGTTCTTTTGCATAATGGTAATATAATGCCATCCATCCCCATTGCCCATTCCGTCCATCTAAAAGAGACATATGACAATATGGATATACTACTTAAGGCAATCAAATACGACAGTCATCAATGGAATGTTTGTGGAGATCTAAAAGTTATAGGAATGCTTATGGGTATGCAGTCAGGATTCACAAAATTTTGTTGTTTCCTTTGCCTGTGGGACAGTCGCGCCACTATAGAACATTACACCAAAAGTGACTGGCCACTTAGGTATACATATGTCCCAGGGATAAGCAATGTCCAGTCTGTCCCTTTAGTGGATCCCCAAAATATCTATCTGCCACCTCTTCACATTAAACTTGGTTTAATGAAGAATTTTGTTAAAGCAATGGGTAAAGTCAATTCTGAAGGGTTCCAATACCTTTCAAGGAAATTTCCGAAGGTTACTGCAGCAAAATTGAAGGAAGGAATTTTTGTTGGGCCACAAATAAGGGAGGTTTTGAATGACACTGAATTTGAAAAAGTCCTAAGTCCGCTGGAATTGAAGGCTTGGCTGGCATTCAAATGGATATGTGAAAACTTCCTTGGAAGCAACAAGTCACCTGCGTATAAGGATGGAGTCAAGAACCTCCTTGATGCCTTCAAAGAAATGGAGTGTCGAATGTCGTTAAAAATTCACTTCCTGCATTCCCACTTAGATTTATTCCCTGAAAACCTTGGTGCAGTGAGTGACAAGCAAGGAGAGCGCTTCCATCAAGATATTCAGATGATGGAGAAGCGCTACCAAGGATATTGGAATGAAAGCATGATGGCGGACCATTGTTGGATGCTGTATCGTGACAATCCAGGCCAAATTTACGAAAGGAAATCACACTCACAGCGCTTTTAATAAAATAATGTATATATTCTTTATTTATAAGTACATTGAATAAGGTATATGATGTATTTGTTGTTTAGCATTCCTAAGTGTGATCTATACATCCATAAATTTTCTTATAGCAATATCAAAAACTTAAAAATATCAAAACCAGTGTATCTATATAACTATACGTGCTAGAAAAGAAATAAAACCAGATTCGGAATCAGCACGAAAACTGCATTAAGAAAAGTGTGATCATGTTTGTGATGAGGAAAAAAAGTTTCATTTTGTTGGCCAGTGTAATCTAAGGGAGAAAAATCCGGAGACCTTGCGGGCATTCAACGTCTCCAAATCTTGAGATTAACTTGCCTGGAAACGTTTGACGCAAAACTGCCATGCAGTTCCTCGTGGTATGGCAGGTAGCTCCGTCTTGTTGGAACCAGTGGTTTTCTAGACAAAGATCTCTTAATTTAGGAATAAGGAAATCGGTCAACATTTTTTCGTAGCGATCACCATTTACAGTGACCGTGTTTCCGGTGGAATCCTCGAAAAAGTACGGCCCTATGATCTGAGATGCAGTAAAACCACACCAAACAGTTACACGCTGACTATGCAACGGGACTTCGGTAATATTCAATGGATTTTCTTTTGCCCAGAAACGACAATTTTGTTTGTTTACAGTTCCATTCAAGTGAAAATGGGCTTCGTCTGACATAATCAAAGTTGCTAGAAAATTGGTGGTGTCATTTACCTTCTGTTGGATCCATTGACAGAATTGTCGTCTTCGTGCGAAATCTCCATCGTTTAGTTGTTGCACTGTTTGAATTTTATATGGAAAGAGCATTAAATTTTGCTTGAATATACGGTGTGTTGTTCCATATCCAACTCCTTACAGCTGAGAAGCACGTCTGATGCTTATGTTAGGATTATCCTGTACAATTTCATGAGTTCTGTTAATGATCTCGTCTATCCTTGCTGTGCGTACTCTTCCAGTTGGTTTTCTTTTTCCAATGCTGCCAATTAGGGAAAAATTTCTGACACACCGACGGATTACTTTCTTAGAAGGTGATTTTGACATCTGAAAATTTGTCTTGAAAGATCTTTGAGCTGAAACTACACTTCTTCCATGCTCATAATATTGCTCAGTTATGAAACGCAGCTGTTCCACAGTCCATGCAGTCATCTTGAAGGGTTAGTTTTAACTAACACATTTATTTTGTTTTGTATCTTATCTTGTATTGTATTGTCAAAACCTATACAATCCTGTACAAACTTGTAACTATCCTCTTTCGAATGATGCGTATGATTTTATAAAAGGACTTATACTTTAAGAGTTACAGGGGTTTCTTTTGGGTCCCATTTCTCTGGATCACCCTTTATTTATTCAGTATATATGTTCTTTATATGCAAATTTATAACCGGTAAGGATGTTGCTATTAAATTAAATGATTGAAATTGTAAGGTATATATCTTATGTCTCTTGAAGTTTATTATTTACTTATTCTTAAATATAATTTTAAAAATTTGGCTATCTTCCTACCCATCAACCACTAACCACTGTAACCAATTTTTTTACTTTATTTTGACTTTGCAATTTTTTACTTTAACACTTATATAATTGTGCTTTGGTGCTAAACGGTTAATGCATTATTTTCTCTCATTTTTCAGGTTATGGCTAGAAGTACTCGCTCATCTGCAGAAACGTGGGTTCTAGGAAAGCCCAGCAACGAGTTATCAACTGCAAGGCTACCCACACGTGGTGATGTGCTTCGTTTGCTACAGTTTTAGTACCATGAACAGTCCAAGACCTTGAAAGAGAGCTACAACGTGACCTGCAAAGAGGCCCTGCAAGTATGGCAGAGAGCAAGGATTCCTACACAGCGAGTCGATTCCTGCGTTAGAAAGCTGTCAAAGCTGTGCGAAGAGTTCCTTGCGTTGAAGAAAAACCGCAAGACGCAGCTACAAAGCTGCAGAGTGAAAGAGAGCATGTTCCATGAGACCCTCTCAGAGCTTTTCGACGTCGCCTCGAAGGACGCCTTGAAGGTGATAGACAATGAAGAAGACAGCCAATTCCTGATGATGCAACGAGGAGACGTCTTTTCCTGCAGTATGGCAGGCCCTGACAAGATTAATTTTGCCAAGGAATACCGCAAGAGTTGTCGACAGGAGAAAGATGCTGACAAAGCTCTAAGGTACAAAGAAAGAGAGGCTGCATTCCAGGCTGGAGCTGCTGCTCTTCTATCATCCAGCACATCCACTTCATCCTCTGAAGACTTCAACGCTGAAGACGATGATTATCGTCCGTCAACTTCGACCGGAAGAGCAGATGTACACTCTCATCCTTCAAAACGAAACAATATCTTCACATCACCAGATGTGGTTGTTGCTCTTGATCGCGTCAACCTTTCCGATCGAGGAGCAATCTTCGTTGCTGGATCAGTCGCTCAAGCCCTGTGCTTCTACAATGACTCTTTCACGCAGCTCCATCCGTCGTTCAAGAAGGCAAGCAAGGCAGGCAGCAGCCAAAGAGGATCAAGCTTCGTTCTCTGTCGAAGTTCCCCTTCTTCTTCACTGGGATGGGAAACTACTTCGCGACATCGGCGGCGCAAAGGAAACATCCGAACGAACTGCGGTAATCGTTACGGGAAATGGGATGGAAAAAAACTAGCCGTGCCAAAAATACAACGAGCTACAGGAGAAGAACAGACCAAGGCTTGCATTTCGACGATTGATGACTAGAATCTTCGCGGTGACATCCAAGGTCTCGTATTTGACACAATTGCGTTTAATACTGGCCTTCACAGGGGAGCTTGTACCATGATTGAAAAAGCAGTAGGGAGGGAACTTGTCTGGATCGCTTATCGACATCATATCCTTCAAGTCGTCTTGTCAATCACCTGCAACGCACTTCTTGGACCCACAGGTGGCCCGGAAATGACTCTCTTTAAAAGTTTTCAGAAAAAAATTGCAATCACTTCAGAAGGATTCCTTCATGAAGGCTTCAAACAACCTATTCAGGGATCCAAAGATGTTCCAGCTTCGAGAGGAAATGAGCTAGTACTTCACAAAGGCACTGGAGTCTAAACAATCGCGTGATGACTCCGAGGAATTGCTACGATTCTGCCTCATCTTCCTCGGGTGCCGTGATGACAAAGAAGTCAAGGTCCACGCTCCAGGACCAACTCACCATGCACGCTGGATGGCCAAGATCATCTACTGTACGTCCTCAAAATTTATCTGTTCAAGCATCAACTGTAGCTGACAGCACGTGAGACGGAGAATATCACCGAGCTCTCCCTGTTTATCGCTTTGGTCTACGCTAGTGTTGAAAACCGGTTTGTAAAATTCCCCTAAAAATCGAAAACCGAAAGAAAAAACCGGTTTTATCGATTGATTTTTATTTGGCTCAAACTTGCGCGAACGTGCAGCTACGCGCTACAGCGCACAAAAAATAACTTCGAATACATTACCTATTAAGTTAAATTGTGACAAACTGGCAACTGCTCTTCAGTATAATTTTTGCCTATCTGGCAACTCGATCTTCAGTTTGTCTCATCATGTAGGCTGTAGTGTAGAGTCAGTCGACTAAAGCCCTATTCGCAGTATAAGACCCTTAATGCCCTTTGTTTCTTAAGATGTCATTTCCAAAATAGGGATAAAATCTAAATTAATTTATATATTTTTTCTTACACGAAGAGTCAATTTTCTGTTTTCTAGGTAAAGTTTTTTATTAAAAAATTTTATTTCAATGTTTTTTCCAAAATAGAGATAAATTTTATTTTTATTCTTTATAATTTTTTTACAAAAAGAAGTTTATTTGTTTCTAAGTATAGATGTTTTATTTTAAAAAATTATTTCAAATCAAAATTGTTTGAATAATGTATTATTTTGGCTAAAATAAAATATGTCAAAGTTGTCATTTTCTTATATGCATACATATGATGCTGCATTTTTGCATTCTTTTGACAAAAAAATAGGAGATAAGCTATGCTTGTTAAGAGTTAAAGTCAGTACCTTTCAATTGTGGCTTTTAAAAATTACTATACTTTTCGGTCATAACCGGTTAAAACCGGTTTTCAAAAACAGATCAATTAAAAACCGGTTTGTAAAGTTTCGATTATTTTTCAACACTAGTCTACGCACGTTTTTGGAACGAGGCCCCGGTCGGAATCACCGCTCCTTTCAACGATATTCTGCTTCTTAAAATCTTGCGAAAGTACCCAAATCAGACCATTTCCAAAGCAGCATCCACAGCTCTTCAACGGTACTTCTGGTATCTTGGAGAGCATCTCATCGACCTTGCATTCTTCGATCCTAGAGTCGATGTCGAGACCAAACGGAAGATGGTCGTAAACCTCCAACGTAACGAGAATACCACTGTTACTCGTCGATTGAAGTTTGAAGGAAACATTGAAGATTTGAATTTGTATGAAATGGTCATCAAAAGGACCCTGGGAATTTTCAATCTTTTAAAGAAAGAAGGAAGGAAGGCAGCGGAGGATACTTTCCTGACGACCGATCCCAATTCCTGGACGGAAGATGATTGCTTTCAAGAGTTTCGACGCATAGCGATCAACCTAAAAGTTGTCAATGATTCGGCGGAGAGGGGTATCGCCCTTATCAAGGCATATAATACTTCTTTGACGAAGGATGAAGAACAAAAACAATTCATCCTCCGATTAGTAGCAAAACATCGCCAAGACTACTCATCGTCTTCGAAGGAGTCAGTGATGAAGCGTTAATCGAAGTAATAATATATATTATAAACGAATGATATATGTAATTTTCTATCAAACATATCATTTTTGTTCTTTAAAAATTAATCTGTTTTCTTTAAGAGTTATTCTGCTTTCTAAAAAAAAAAAGCTGTTTTCTTTGAGATTTAATCTGTTTTCAAACAAATAAACTAGTATTTGCCCTTGTTTTTTCATTTTTTTACCCAGAGGATCAATCTACTAGAAAATGAGTAGTAAAATGAAATTCATAGCAACCAGTAAACATCATTCATTTAGGCTGAAATTTGGCATGGAGATGTTTGATAGATGTAGGAACAGGAGCAGCCATGTGGAGGTATAAAATTACAAAAATTTTATTTTTTGGACCACCCTAAATATATATATATATATATATATATATAAAACCTGGTTTGATTTTCGTTTTGCTCCTGCACGATTTGTTCATTTTGACAAACATCAAACTTGTTGCCCACCCTAGACCTACAGCTTAACGTAGAATTCGAACAACTTCGTCAAGGAAATATGAAATCACAAAGTCTTCGACCGGAATGGTTCCCGCGACCTCCCGATCAGCAACCCAGAGTCTCAACCACTAGGCTGCCAACTTACCTATATATATATATATATATATATATACACCGTCTGCCCAAAAAAAAGGGTTCACTTTAAAAACATCCGTGGAATCACCATTTTTCAAACAATCAGTATGAAACTTATACAAGTAAAAGATACATAAAACATCTACCTGTAAACCAGATTTCAGTTCGAAGCTATCAAAAAATAACGGTTTATTAAATATTTCTCTAATAATACGACAACTGATGCTCGACAAACTAATCAAGAATCCTTTATTTCCATTTTCACTTTTGTAAATTCTAATATATGATTTATTTTTTGCAGGGTTATAAAATATAGTGAATATGCCATTTTCAGAGGAAGATAAGATTATGATTAAGCATTATAGACTAGAAAAGAGATATGGACGAACGAAACTGCTCTCTGAATTCCCCAACAAAGGATGGACTCCTGGTGGTTTGGAAAAGCTTCTAAAGAAAATTGACGAGACGCGATATCAAAAGAAGAGAGGGAAGTGAGCGACTAAAAACTGTTCGCATGTAAGACAATATTGACGACGTCGAATAATGTATATTAAGTCAGGAAAACCAGCCAGGAACCCATATGACACCAGCTCGCATATCAAAAGAGTTACAATTATCAGAAACTAGTGTAAGACACGTAATTAAACAAGATCTTCAACTAAACCTTTCAAAAGAGTGCACGGGCAAAAGATTACTCAAACTGATGAGTAGAAACGAATTCAAAGATAGGTTATTCAGAGTCCTTGTAATTTAAAGTTAGTTGCAGTTCCGTTAAAGTGGCTTGTAAACTTTCAAAGTGATAAACTTTTAAAGGCTTTTTTCACTGATGAAAAGAGATTCACTGTGGAGCCACCTCGGAACAGTCAAAATGACAGAGTTTACTCGCACGTCCAATGTAAGAATGAAATACCTGATAGCAGACTTTTTGCAACCAGAAGTCATTTCTCAGTGTCATGGTGTCAGTCGGCATATCAAAGTTAGGGAAAATATCCATTCATTTTATTGATCCTCGCGTAAAAGTTAATGCCGAGTACTATCGAAATACTCTGCTGCGAAACATGCTTCCCGAAATGCAAAATCTGGCCAACGGTGGTTATTATCTTTTTAAGCAAGACGGAGCAACGTCCCACAGAGCAATAGTAACTGTGGAATACTTAAAATTAATGCCCCAGAATTACTTGAACCCCCAAATTGGCCACCTAACAGTCCTGACTTGAACCCTGTTGACTATGGAATTTGGGAAAATTTGGCACAGAGAGTTTACAGGAGCAGGGTGAGAAATGTTGATCACTTGCGTCAGCTTCTTGTGGAGAAGTGGAAAGAGATACCACAGGAGCAGATTGATTGAACCATTGATGAATTTCGTCTAAGATTGAAGAAAATTGTTGAAACAGAAGGGAAACACACTGAACAATTTTTTAATAGGAATTCCAAAAGAGTAAAATGTTAATTTGATTTCTTTTGTAAACTTAGGATTTAAGTTGTATTTCGAAATTCAAAATCCTGTTTTTATTTTCATGGATTTTTAATGGCGGCATTTCCTAAATTTTATAAATTTTATGATGTATTTTATAACTAAAATGAGAATAAAAATTTTATTACCAAAGTTTTACCGCCTTTGTGGACTCCAAGAAATCAAAACTGGAGCGATCGATGTTCACCAAAAAAAAATTGTTGAACTAAACAATTCTCATTAAATCATTAATTTTAAATATAATAATCTGAAAATTGGTGTACATATATACTGTTTAAATAGTTTTGAACTGTATGAGTTTCATGGCTGTTTTTAGAGTGAACCCTTTTCTTTGGCAGACGGTGTATATGTGTGTGGACTCTTAGCAGGTAAAGATAATAAAGAAAAATAAGGAATAACTGTGACGTTAAAGATTAATTAGAGCTTCAAAACTGGAACTGAAAGTTGTTTGAAACAACATCGGAACAAGAGGAACAACAAATTCGCTCAAATAAAAGTTTTCCGTTAATGAAAATAGGAAAGCAAAAATTTTGTGGAGAGATTTTTTCCTTTTATTCTTCGATCGACCGAAGATTAGTATGCAGAAAAGTTTTTAGGCTATAAAGTTAATTTTATGTTTTCATTCTCTATTAATTTTTTATATATAGTGTAGCAACTGTAAAACAGTTCCATTAATTTTAGACTACATTACCCTTTAGTGTTATTGCATATAAATTTTTGAGGTTTAAGGTAGATAGGGGTGGGGAGAAATCCCCTTTTTAGCGGGTTTTTACTCTAAGGACTTATTTATCGAGAGTTGGTTTATAATAGATTGAGGGAGATTAGTGTTATGTCTTGCCGGGTTATGTGTAGGGCTCTCAACGGTGTATTCAGTTCGTTTCTCTTATATGAGAATATTTGGTGTACATAGCGCGCTGGCAAGAGAGAGAGAGAGAGAGGGAGAGAGAGAGAGAGAGAGAGAGAGAGAGAGAGAGAGAGAGAGAGAGACACACACACACACACACACACACACAAATGAAAGAATCGAATAAATTTAAGAATATGCTAAATATATTATGGTATATAATTAGTATTACCTGAAATACCGTAAACAACATTATAACTACAGTCCATTACAACTATACCAGAACGGGTAATAATAATAATCGTAAACAAACATTTTGAGTGAAGAAAAAACGTGTGACGTAAATCAAGTGACAGCGAAAAAAAATTAAAAAGAAAAAGAAGATTGAAAAACCGAAGAAAGCAACAACAAACTAATTAATCAGACCTAAAGTAAACAAGCGAAAATGTAAAAAAGTTGTAATGAACAACATTTAATTCAATGGCGTTTGAGTCACAGCAAACAAACAAACCAAAACGATTCTCTTAAGTGGGAGACTAAATTAGTGGAAATAATGTTCTATTTCTCTCTCTCCAATCGAGAAACTCCTTACGAAGTAATCTTCCCAACCCCATTTTAACAATGGCTCGAAATTCCAAGTTAATAACTTTTATAGAGTAAGAAATGTCTTAATGTTGATTATGTATTAAAGGCTTTAAGAGTACATGAAGTTCAGTATAAGAATGATTTAGAGAATGTTTAATTTTACTTTATAATTTTATACCATTCCACTAATCTTTGATGTTATTTTGAGATTACGTTACTGCAACCAAAATGTATGAGGCTGAAGATATATGATCCGAAATTTCTTATATTTTTATATATATACAGTAGATTTTTGCTTTTAAATCTCAGGTGCTATTATAGTATGCGGTCTACCTACGATTGGTTAAGTTTAGTCATGATATTTTCGTTAAAACTGACGAAAATATCATGACTAAACCTAGCCAGTCGTCAAGGGCGATTGATATTGAGATGTAAACAAGCAATTAGTAAACAAGATAAGAAGCTATAATTAAAAGGTACACCGCCGAGTCGTAGGTAGACCGCATACTATAGAAGCACCAAATCTCATTTATTTACTTTTGTACTTAGAGTATTTAGTATTTTAATTTATTTATTTATCCACGTAATGCCTACTTTTCACTTCATTATAATACGCTGTACATATACTGTATATTGTCTCAGAAATGTCCCAATAAACCTAATGAATATCCTGAGGACGTCACGACAATCTGATTGTTAGCGTTGTGAGTCCCAAAACCTTCGCTTCACCCAGATCATTATTATATACCTAATGAACCCTATAATAAAACAATTCTTTTCTAAAGGAAGTGATACTGCCACTTTAGGTGATTTCAAGAATAGTCATTCCATAACTCTGAGGATTACATGTATGATTATTGGTTTTTATCGGGACAGAGAAGGACAGTACAAAAAAAATTCCTCAGAACATGAACTTTCCCTTGGATGTCGTAATTTATATACCTTAATTTATATTCAATACTGCTGTTTAACCTAATTCTTAAATTTATATACGAGGGCAGTCAGAAAATAAGTTTACACGGCGTATAATTTCGTAACTACAGAACCTATATTGATTATGTTTGTATCAGGTGAATTCATTAATCATTGTTGGCAACACTGCACGTTGATTCGGCTGCCATCTACCGTACATGGTTATATAAATATAAAGTCTTAAAATCTAATTTTACATTTCTATAAGAGTAAACTGTACATAATAACGGCTGTTTTTTGTACCGAAATTTTTTATAAAAGAGAGTTCCTTTGAGACTACGGTATGCGTGAATTTGTGGTTTTAGTCTCTACTTCTATGCTACATATACTGTATAAAAGGCAAAAATATAATTGTACAAAAAATTATTAAAAGATATCAATATTTCGCCGAGCCATACCTTAGGCTAGTTACCCTGTCGAATCATTCAAATGGCGAAGAGTTTTCGGTGTTTATTATGAGAATTCACACCTTTAGTTTAGGACCTAATTAATAACTGTTAGCCTATTAGTAACTTATTGTGAAAATTTGGGTGACCATAAATTATAAACCTGTATCACTGTTAAAAAGTTACAGCGTGGACACGAAAGTATGATGAACAGACAAACGAACGGACAAGTGCAATCCACTGTTGTCCCCCAGCCAAATTTATTTGGCGGGGTCATTATACTGTAACTAAAACGAAAACAACAGCAGCAACGACGAGGACAATAACATCGACGACGACAACAACAAACAAAAACGATGAGATCAATAAAATCGACATTAAGGCATCAGCAGCGACGACCTTAACAGCAACAATGACGACAATAATAGCAATAACCACGATAACAATGTCAACAAATCGATATTATACGCAATACACTACAGTATTTTAAATTATGTCTATTTACATATTGATGAATAAATTTTTGTTTGAATGATAAACGAAATTAATTTATTCGCTTCAGGCTTTTATGTCTTTTTTACAATTACACTAAAATTTATTTTATGAATTCATCCAGAAGTGCAAAAAGTTTATTAGATTAAAATTAATTCATGAAAAAGTTAAAGAAAATTAAAATTCAAAATAATTAAAATTAAAACACAGTTAATTGCTCAGAGTTTCTCTCTTAATATTAAACTTTACTTCATAGAATACGTAAATTTTAATATTTAAAAACTAGATTTATTTTATTGTGTCCAGGATATTTTATTAACATCTGAATTGTAAGTAATATTTCATTTACTTCAGATTAATTAAATTTTACATTACTTGAATCCAGTCTTCAAATCAGTGATAAAAAGGTAAAAAATCTTTAGAAAATATAATTCGTTCAGTCTTTTATACATTTTCAGATGAGTCAAATATATTTTCAGGAAGAAATTTTTTAAATAACGTTTTATTTATTTAATATATTCTATTTGTTAATTTATTTTTGTACATTATTTTATTGATTTATTTAATTATAGCGAATGACTAGAGAAATAAAGGCGGAATCTGTAGTTTTCAGGTTTTACTTTAAAGTACAGCAGTATTTCAATACAAATGAACACATAACAGTGAGCATACACAGTACTTTTACAGCAAGTGCTGAAAATGATCCCCATTAAGGGAAAGGCATGTTTTGACACGCCGAGGGCTACGTCACGGCCCCCTTGCAACAACTCTTTCCGTTAGATAAGTGAGGTTAAGCGACGATGGGTATATTCAGTACTTCAAATAATGCAGCGACCAGTGGTTCGGATCCTACGTAAAGCTGTAGGTCCCTTCTGTCATATAACCTTTGCTGTTATGAAGGAAGTTAGCTCCAAACATTATTGGACAGGTCGAACCATGTTTCCAGCAACACGTTCGAGTACAATTTGCGGAATCTGATTTATTGCATGCGCAATGTTGCTCTTTAAATCATCAGTAATATGCGGATTATTCTGATAGCAAACGTCGTTCAGCTAAATTTATATATATAAATATTAAATCTTAAAAACTCAAAAAAATTAAAATCAACTTTAAAAATTCATAGTTTTTCCGATCACTTTGTATATCTGTATTTTTTAGGAAGTATTATTTTGTTTTATTGACTCATCTATTTTATTTTAGTGATAAATTCTACTCACTTTATTGCTAACTGTACACTATATATTGTACAGTGCTTACAAGAAGTCTCGCGCCTCTGTCTCGTCCCAAGCTAGTCTGTTAGGTATAAAATGGGCGGTCCTTATGGCAGCGGAGGTGTGTTCGGATTGGTGCACATAATTGCTCTAACCCCATCAATGACGTCCACAGTATCATTGTGTTGATCACTCTATCTATTTATATATAGAGACATACTGTATATAGATATATATAGAGTATGCAGGGGATAACGTGTCTCAGTCCCAGCTATGGTAGTTGTCTTACAATTAACAGTCCCAAGTGCAAGTTACGTTAACATCTCCACATAAACTACCCTGAACTAAAATAACATACGTGAAGCCCTTACCCACAAACGATTTAAAAGGTGTGATTTAAAAGCGCTCTCTCTCTCTCTCTCTCTCTCTCTGATCACACCGCATCCCATTAGAGGTCTTCAGCAGGGACATCGGCAATGTATCCATATAACGTTAATAATAACCGAAACTCGAGAAAATATACTCTCTGCCTTCCGCTCTACTCCAAATCCTTTTCTCTTAGTGACCTCTTAATACAAACTAATCTATCATATTTTGCGACTTTTTAAATCTGATAGGATTCAATTCCATTCCTATAGTGTAAGAGATACTTAAATTCATGTGTGTATTATGCCATATGATGTGCGTAATAAATAATCATTTTTAAATAGTTGGAGCGTTCAAGGTCATTTGTAATAATCTATAGACTACCCCTCAAGCCCATTCTCAACACTTAGATTCCCCTAAGACACAGGCGTCTTCAAGTAACATGAATGCGTAGAGATCTAAGGTGTTAGATTCCATATTATATAATTTATGTGCTAGGTTTAAGAACGCTGGCATTGAAGGATGGAAGGAAGGGACAGTAAAAGCGATAATAGGTTTAATGAAGGAAGTGGAATGAGGATGGAGGTAAGTGTTGCTATGTCGAAAGGAACGAGGTTGGGTGGGGAATTACGAAGGGAGGACGAAATGCTAAACACAAACTCAAATATTTATTTTAATGCCCTAGACCTAGAAAGACAAAGAGCAAAATACCTTAAACTAACAATGAATTGACAGAAACAGAAGACTCTGGTCTTAGATGCACTGATAGGTTTAACGTATGTGGCTAGAGGCCGCCACTCAGAATTACCACTACTACCTAAGTCATAATAAGGTTATTTACTATGACAGAGTAGTCATGAGTAGTTATGGAAATAAAATATGAATATACTGTTGATGGCTGACTATATTCAGTTGGGATATAAACTATTGCTGACAATCTTTGGATCCTTGGCTTTTAAGACGAATTTTTTATGCATATGTTCAACAAAACAGGAAATTGGCTGATTATTATTACCATTCGAAGGGTTGGTACCCTTCACAACCGAAATCAATTTCAGAAGGGGTGCATGGTATCCTCATTTCCTTTATCGTCCCAGCACGCTTCACATAAGCCATTTACACAAAGATGGAAAGGCCGTCTGTGCACCACGAGACGACCCGGGCAATGCGTGGAGCAATGGTGACATTGCATGAATATGGTGTGCCAATAAGAGAAATATCAAGACGACTAGACGGTCATCGAAGCACTGTGGAACGGTGGATTCATCGGTATGAAGCAGAAAACTCAATCGCTACTTTGCCGAGGTCTGGTCCTCCGCGTTCAACATCTCAAGAGGAAGATGCTGCGATTGTTAATCATGCCAGAGAGTATCCGTTTGTTCCAGCGAAGCATATTTACAGACACCTGAACCTTCGTTGTAGCGTAAATACAGTGAACGACAGACTTCACGAGGCAGGGTATTTTTCTCGCCGTCCAGCTATAAAACCTGCATTGACGATTGAGCATAAAGAGGCGCGGATGGGATTTGCCTTGCAATACTTGCCGCAGGAGGAAGAATTCTGGAGAAAAGTTGTGCACTGTGGCGAAAAAACATTTTCAACAGATAGTCATGGTTCCCTGCATTGTTGGAGGCAGCGCGGAAAACGCTATGAAGAAGGAAATGTTTTCCCGAGCAAACGTAGTGGTCACTTCAATCTCGGTGTGTGGGGCTGGATGTCTGGCTATGGTGTCGGAGAATTGACTCAAGTAGATGGACGCTTTACTGGACAGCAATATTGCCAGATACTGGAAGAGGTGCTGCTACCCAGTGTTCGTGCGTATCTGGTTCCAGCACCGGAACCATTTTACTTAATGGAAGATAACAGTCCCATTCATAGGAGTAACGTTGTGAGAGCGTGGTACGAAGATCATCCAGAGATTATTAATCTAATTCTGCCACCACGTTCTCCTGATTTGAATCCGATTGAAAACCTTTGGGCAATAATGATTAACGAATGGGAGCAACGCAATGAAAGAACATTTGAAGCACTTTTAGCTCACACGAGGAATAGTTGGGAGAGCTTACGCCTAACACCAAACATTCCCTACAATCTGGCCTCTTCTATGCCGCAACGATTGAAAGAAATTAATGAGATCCTTCGCCCACTAGTGGGCGGTACCGCCCAGGTTGAAGAACACTGGTCTACAGTATATATTGAGACCGTATAATGTAATGCCCAGCTAATATTATGATGACTAGGATTGCTCCATAACCATCCCAACATTCCGAAACTTGCTCCATTCTGCTTCTTAATCATTTGTATTTTAAACACTGAAATGTAGCAGAAGTGACTTAATAATGGACGTCATTGATTGTGTTAGAGCAGTTATGTGCACCAATCCGAACACACCTCCGCTGCCATAAGGACGGCCCATTTTATACCTAACAGACTAGCTTGGTACGAGACAGAAGCGTGAGACTTCTTGTAAGCACTGTACATTATGAATGCTAATCTCGATATCTGTATTCATTGCACATAAATATTGTGCAACATAACGTTAGAACAAATACTTGCTGAAATTAATAGATCGACAGTTAATTAATGCTGCAATTTAAATGCAGGAGATAGAGTAAGCAAATGTTTGCGATATGTTGTTTATTTTGAAATGTAATTTGATTTTCCTTTTTGTAGAGGAAAATTTAACTCTTTTTTTATGACTTCATTTTTTAGAAGGAGGGTGGGGGGAGAAGAAATATTAAGAAATATTTTCTGCAATCAAGAATTTTTATTCATCACTTTCATCACTTTGGTGGTTCTGAATTAAAATAAGGTAATTTGTTCTGATTTTGCTCATTTTCAGAATTATCAAAAAGATATAATTTTAAGTAATTAATGGGTCAGAGCTTAAGTGACGCCAATTTCGATTAAAATTACTTGGTAGTTTTAGAGCTGTTGCAATATAATTGTATATAGAAATTAGGTGCCAAGTTTCTGGAGAACCAGTTTTTTCACGTTAATGAATGGAATGAGGTAAAAGTTTTCCTCTCTCATAATTAATACAAAAATACACCTTAAAAACTACTCGCTACACTTTAAAACAGTGAAAATATGACTACTATAAGTGTACTCTGCAAAAAAATAGCATGTAAAGACGATCGAAAAAAGCTCAAACTCAAATTCGCAAACTAAAAAGAATGTTTACTGTATTTGAAAATTTAATCTGCACAAAAAAAAAAATCCTTTAAAAATAAACAAAATCTTTGAATGAAGACTTTAAACTGTTACATCGTTGATTTCCTTTCTTATTTACCTTATAAAAAGTTATTATGAATACTTTGAATATTCTTTTACATTTAAATTTAAAAAACATTTAGTAAAGGAAAATGTGAGGAGAAATCGAAACACAAAGTTTTAGAAAATATATGTAGATATACTAGAAAATAAACACAAAACTTATTTTATTTCTAATCAAATAATTAATGTAACTTTACTGTAAAAATGTAATAGAAATATGTTAGTTCGTGTGTAAAAATGTATACGTTTAATCGTTTGTATTGTTTACATACGATACAAACGTATCTTGTAGTTTTGTAGTTTTACCGGATGTTGAAGCTTTATTACTAAAGAACTTGTTATACTTCAAAAGTTACTTCAGTGTTGACTTCACTTAAACTTCACTTCATAAGTACAAGAGCAATGTTTACAAAAGAAACCTAATTTCCTGGCCGTTTTCATTGTATTATTATTATTATTATTATTATTATTATTATTATTATTATTTTTATCATTATTATTATTATTATTGTCATAATGTCATAGTTCTCTCTGTTAATATCAATAAGTTTCCAATATCCTTTCTTTGTTTAAATGATTAAATTAAAAAGTTAAGTCTGTCTATTTCGCACAAGTAGTATGGGCCAAAGTGGAAGATTGCAATTGAAGTGCAATGTTGCACATGGTGATCACTGTTGCAAAGAAGCGGTGGGGGTAATGTTGCAACGATGGATGGGGTATTGCAAAAAGGGGTAGGGGGGTATGCAAAAAGGGGGTTGCGGGAAATCCAAAGTTGAAGGAAGGGGTAGCTTTGGGGGAGAAGTTGGGATGGTCTAACCCCCCAAAGGGGTATACCTAACCTAAGTGAGAGAGAGGAGAGAGGAGAGAGAGAGAGAAAGGAGCATGTTTCACCTGGCAGCGCCAGACGCATAATAAAGCTCTCGGTTTCAGCACCTGGTTTATAAGGTGTAAATCAGGCAGTTGGCTTAATCAGACATTTGGCTTAATCTGGCTTAGAAAGCGTAATTGGCTGGTTTAGGTGTATATTAATAACCTTCGAGGGAATTAAAAGCGCGCACACACACGTACATACACTCCCCGACTATATACACGCTCAAAGATCCCCTATTATTACACACACACACACACACACATATGGCTTAATCAGCCATTTGGCTTAATTCCGCAGTTAGTTCTGAAGGCTTAATCTGGATTAGAAGGAGTAAATGGCTTGTTCAGGTGTATATTATTATTATTTTTGATTTCCCAGATTGCACTATTTATTTAATTAAATCAGATATTCTTCACAGTTGGCTTAGAAGTGTTATGCAGCCAGTCGGCTTAGAAGGCGTAACCAGCCATTTGGTATACATATATATATTTATTTAGTTAATATCGTTTATATATACAACCAAAAGAATTAAATAAAACACCATTACATCATCCTGTTTATTTAGACGAATTATTGGAACTAATTTCATGAAATATATAGGAAATAAATGTACAATCAAACTAGTTCATTCTATAGACAGTTTAAACGAGGAATATATATATATAATACACATAAAAATAATAAAAAATAATAATAGTATAAGAAATACACAAGTGAACATCGACGGTTTATTCTTTTCGATCTTTCCAACCGTGAATTCTTCTTCTTCACTGCGCATAACGACAGCTGAAATAATCTAAATCGTGCCGGCAGATCACCATTATATAAAGAAATAGTTCGTCAGGGTGAAATGGTTTATGGTGCTTCCGAATTTCCCTTGAATATATACACTGAAAACCTCTCTCTCTCTCTCTCTCTCTCTCTCTCCTGCGCAGAGTTGTCTATCGTAGAAAAGGCTGAGCACCGCCCTCTGTATAAGCAATCAGAAAGTCAGCGAGCTTGTGATTGGTATTCTAATCTCTGGGTAAAAATGGCGTACTACATATAAAAGTGAGTATTTTCAGCTGGAACTCACAGCAGTTATTTTCACCAGAGAATAAACACACGCATCATGAGTCAGTCACAACAACTTTACAGTTTACCAGCTTTATATGGAGATGGAAACACTGCCGCGGTGGCTACTATTAGTCTTTTTAACGCAATCGATCGGGACGGATTATTTCAAACGCAAACAGTTGATGATATTCGCAATGACGCTCCGCACGATCCGGCGCAATGGAATGCAGTTGAAATGTAAGTATAAAATTTTTTGTACCTGTATTTCTATTTTATTTTATTTGTAGCCTTCATTTAGTCGCGAATTTGATATTCATTTTAGTGTTCCTGCATATGTCATTAGAAGAATGCTTTTGAGCACCGTTCTCTGTTTCCTTCATGATTATTTCATCATATATAAATATATGTAGAGGGGGCTGTAGTAATTTATTTTCATATTACATTTTATTGTAAAATGTTTCAGCAAAGTAGCAGGTATCCTCAATTTTTACTTATAGATGAGTTTGCATTAGTACTTAATAATTAATTTTATGGTAAAGTCCTGTTTTGATATTTCTATTCATCAAAAATCGTTGAATTTTTTTAACTTTAACAATAAAGACTCCTTTGCAAATTTTATATAATTTTATAAAATTCCATAAATTCATTAGAAATGTAAAGCTAATCGGCATTTTCTCTTAAAGGGGTCACAGACTTCTCTGAGCGGTTCGAAGATACATGATACTTCACATTGTAACTCTTTTCATATATATATATATATATATATATATATATATATATATATATATATATATATATATATATATTACATGAACAGTCGCCCATCAGTAAGAAACCCTCGCGCAAAACATGACCAGAGAAGTAAGATATCATTTGCTTGCTGCTCACGTGTTTTACCATCCAACCAGCCCCAAATGACTCAGCGTGTGCTCACATCCGCTTAGGAACTCCGCATGGGAACTCAGCTAGCTTGGACACAAAGTGCTTTGACTCTGAGAACTTCGCGCTCTCTTGTGTGTCACACTCCAACGCCCTTCTGACGCATGTGAGAATGGATTCCTCCGTATGAAAGGAGGGGTCCAGTGATTGAGATTCAGATTCTAGAACGGGTCAGTTGGTCCCCTAAAACAGGTCTCCGGGCGTGATAGGCGCGATTCACCCCGTAAGGAAATTTCTTTCTACTTGGAGATTCTAGAACGGGCAGGGTTGGTGCCTTAGAACTGGTCTCCGCGGGTGATGGGTGCATTTCACCCCGTAAGGAAGTTGCTTTATATTGGAATTTCGGGTTTGAGGATCTGTCTGAAGGAAATGCCAGTAGACACAAATATTATTTACTTTAACGGAACATTAAATGTCACTCTTAGAATTAAGAATTAAACCATTATAAACCTTATAAACTCATATAGAGGAAATATTCGTATTATAAACAAACTGTGTTCTGTGAAGAAATACCTGATTATAATCCGCTTTGCCTGAAATTGTTTAAAGTGATTAATATCAGCCAGTGACTTTCACTCAATTCTTGACTGTGGGGAAATACGGGATAAGAAAATTACAGGACCCTTAAACGAAGTTTTATTTTCGGCGTACTCTGTGGTCACGGCTGGGCAATACATTGTGAAGGCCCTTCCGATCCAGGAGTACCATATTATACCCTCTTGGAGTAAGTCGATTTTACCTGACTCCCCAACGGGCGTATAATATATGGTGTCAGGTGTGGGGTTAAGGTAAATCTTCCCTTGCCCCATTTCCTATATATATATACCAGTCAAGACACCAGAATTAGGCTAAGGCGTGCATGAGGACCACCTGCACGGAGAAGACGGAAGTTCCAACCAGGATCACGAGATCACGGGCAGCTACCCAGTAGCGTGTAGCGTCATGAGCGATATGGAGGCACATTTCAGGTTTTGTACAATCAACCTTGCTGATTTCAGAAAAGAAATCAAAAAATTTCTGCAACAAGCAGAACACCTCCTTTTTCGCATGTAAAAAATACAAAATTCTTGTTAATTACATTTGGCAACATTGACTGACATGGTACTTCTGGCAGCTTTCTAATTATTCTCAGTGAGTCATCCCCTGGAATTTCTTAGTTCTACGCTAGCTCGCTTGAGAGAAACAAGTGTCTTTTCTGTGGATAGGGTGTTCAAAAACCCCAAGGTACTAACGAAAGGTGCGTTTTGTGATATATAGGTACATTGTACACATTTCTTTGTTTTGTTGTGTTTTACATTGTTTATAAGTTTGTTATATGTCTTAGGGAATATATATACCTATGGATATTTATATACATAATACATATGTGTGTGTGCAGTATATTTTTATATACAGTACTGGCCAAATTATTAGGAATTTTTTAAAAATTTCATTTTTTGGTATAAAATGTTAAATTAAACCAATTTTAAACGTTGAAAAGTTATTTATTTCTACACAAGAATACATGGTCATTATTTAGCAATAGTTTAGTACTTAGTTTGACCCCCCTTAGCTGCCTTAAGGGCTGCGACACGCTTCGGCATGCCATGAATCAATTTTTTGCATAATTCCTTAATACGTGTAGAGTGAAACCAGACTTGAATAAGTCGCTCTATGAGTTGGTGTTTTGTTGTTATCGGCGTTTCATGGATTACGTCCTTTAAAATACACCATAAACTTTCGATTGGGTTCATGTCTGGAGAATTTCCAGCCCATGGGAGCAACCGAACACTATTTTCATGACACCATTTTTTAACCGACTTTGCCGTGTGGCATGGAGCTGAGTCTTGTTGAAAAATCCAACGTCTATTACCATACCATTCCCTTATTTGAGGCAGTAGACGTCTTCTTAGTACTTCTATATACTTGACTTGGTTCATATTCCCCTCAACAATGCTCAAACGACTAGTTCCATGCACAGAAATTGCTCCCCAAACCATGATCTTTTGTGGAAATTTCACCGTTTTCATCAGACACTCAGGCAAAAATTCTTCTCCAGGCCTCCTTCTTACACTTTGAACACGATCGTCAAGCACGGCAATCGTTGACTCATCGGAGAACACCACCTGCAATCAAAGAAAGCCCTGTGAAAGAGTCAGTGCATAGCGTATGAAGTACAGCTAAAACGAAGTACAGTATGACTTGCTGCTTTACAGATATTTTTACTGCAGTTTTATCACGTACTGTAAATACACTTCTATGCATACTGTATTTACTGTATTAACATTCTATTTAATGTTAAATATTATTCTTACCTGTTCCCAATCCTCACTAGTCCAGTTAATGTGTTCCTTTGCCCATGCAAAACGTGCCTTCTTCATAGCCTCAGTGAGCCTGGGCTTCTTCCTTGGGCGGTAGGCTTTGAAGCCGGCAGTTAGAAGCCTCCTGTTGACTGTTCTACGACTAATATTGATGCCATCAGCCGCTAGACTACTGGAAATGTTTTTGCAAGTAGCTCTTCTATTTCTAAGAGACAAAATTGCAATCTGTCTATCAGTTCTTGGAGTCGTTACCCTTTTTCTGCCGCATCTTCCAACCCTTTTGGGGCCTACATTTTCTCCAAATACCATTTTTTTTTAATACGAAGTACTGACTGTGGTGAAACATGGAGTTTGGCAGCGATTTCCTTTTGTTTAAATGTAGAAGAAGTTAATAAAACCTGTATTTGCCCAATTTTCCGTGGACTCAAGTCATTCTTTCGCCCCATTTTCAAATTCACTTAAAAACTAACAAATAATTGCCGAAATTGGGTAAATACACTATTTAAATTAAACGGTAGTTACAATGACACGTAAAAGAAAGAGAAACACACCCGCATCGCACGACAACCAAATGACAACTGACGAACAAAGTCGCTTCGTTCGACTAAAGAATTATGCAAAAAATTGATTCATGGCATGCCGAAGCGTGTCGCAGCCATTATGGCAGCTAAGGTGGGTCAAACTAAGTACTAAACTATTGCTAAATAATGACCATGTATTCTTGTGTAGAAATAAATAACTTTTCAACGTTTAAAATTGGTTTAATTTAACATTTTATACCAAAAAATGAAATTTTAAAAAAATTCCTAATAATTTGGCCAGTACTGTATATATTGGTAAACTTATTGTTTACCAATAAACCAAGCCTTATATATATATATATATACTCATAATCATATATATTTTTCATTTATACGTTTGTGTTTTTGTTTCAGTGTTCCTGTGTGATACTTGTTGAGTTTTGCTGGTACAATGAGCACGCAAAGAACACGGGGATCTGCCAGCCACATTGTCTTTGGTTCTCCACTATCAGAGCTTCCTCTGTCAGAACTTCCAACCCGTATACAAGTTGCAAGGCATTTCCTCTTCTTGAAGGAGAACAAGTACACCAGCAACAGGGAGATTCTTCCGGAGGTATGCCAAACACTCGTTGACCTTTGGAATCGTGCTAACATTCCATCACAGCCAATCAAAAATGTGAAGACCAAGCTGCTCCGATTGATGGAAAAAGGCTCACAAGCAACGAAGCAAGACAAGCAGGGCACAAAAACCAAGAAGTTCGAGGGAAACCTGAATTCATTGTTTGACATAGCTGTCTGCCAATGCGATGATCTGTTTGCATGCCACTGTGAAAAAGAAATGAAAGTTCCACGACGAGAGCATGCCTTTCTGATCGACCAGAGAACCACGCGGATCATGCAGATCAGTCGGGTGGATACGAATGTGACTCAGATGATGGAGAGAAGGAATTCAAGAGAGGATCGGATGCAAGAAAGACAAGAAGAAGAGAATAGAAGAAAAACGGAACGGCAAGAGGTAGCATCCTCTGCAGATGTGGTCGAATCAGCTCAAGCAGAAGCAGACTCCAGTGATGAAAGTGTTGGTGATGAGTGGATGGGTGATAATGCCCAGGAGGACAGGAACATCACACCGATTCCCACTGTTGCTTTGGGAGCTGACCGGTATGGTGTATCGAACAGGGCTGCTGCAGCTGTCAGCACTGCAACATTGGTTGACTTTGGCATCATTAGTTATGATGATCAGATAAACGTAATTGACCACCACAAAGTATGGAGAGCACGGCAGAAGGTACGGAGGAATCTGAAGGAAGCAGTAACTTACCACGATGTGGAAGTCACTGCTTTATTTTTTGATGGGCGGAAAGACATGACACTTGTCAAAGAGAAAAAGGGGAACAAATGGTACAGCACAAAGAAAGTTGAGGACAACTATGTGCTGGTCGGAAAGCCTGGAACCTTCTATCTAAGCCATCTGACACTGGAACGAGGAACTGGCACTGTCATTTTGGATGGACTTCAAAATGCGATTGAAGAAATGGGTATTGCAGACAAGATAATTGCAGTGGGAGCCGACAGCACAGCCACAAACACAGGGCACAGAAGTGCAGCAATACACCTACTAGAGTTCCGCCTGGGTCGCCCTTTGCACTGGTTCATCTGTAGTCTGCATTTAAATGAACTCCCACTGCGCCACTTGTGCAAGGAACTCATCGGCCCAACAGAATCTGCAACTCAATGGAAAGGACCAATTGGCAAAGCTTTGGCCACATGTGAAAGTTTGCCACTTTCCTCTAGAGGAATTCAATGTATTGCTGATGGCCACACTCTCCCGGATGTTGACCTTACTGAATTGAGTCATAACCAAGCCTACCTCTACAGAATGATGAAAGCGATTAGGACTGGTGTCATTAATGAAGATCTTCTTCGAGAGAAGCCTGGACCATTCTCCCATGCAAGATGGGTTACAACTGCCAGCAGAATTTGTCGGCTATATGTAGCGATGGCGCAGCCAAGTGATGAACTGTATTCACTCACACAGTTTGTCGTGTGCCACTATGGACCCATGTGGTTTAGCATCAAGTGCCATCCAAGATGGCCCAAAACATTTCCTAGAGCCAATGAAGCTGCTACGATTACTGCCACCAGCTAGCAAGACTGTCACATGGCCTGTGATCCAAAGAAATACATATTGGGCTCACCCTGAAAATGTTCTACTGGCAATGCTTGCAGATGCAGATCAAGAAAACCGGAAATTGGCCATCGATGTAATCAAGACCATTCGACGAGCTCCCAAACCTGTTCAACAGCAAGTCAGAGAATTTCGGCCACCAAAGATCAAACAAAGTGCTCAGAATTTGAAAGATTTACTTCCACCAGTGGAGGAGTGCACAATGGAACCACCACTCACGAAGCAGTTCTCTGTCGAACAACTCGATAAGATCACTGAAGAGCCCCTTGTTGTCCGGATACCATGTCACTCCCAAGGTGTAGAACGCTGTGTTAGATGGTAACTGAAGCGTCTGGGGCAGTGTATGGAAAGGATTCAAGAACATTAGAGCAGTACTTAAATCCCGTGACTTTATGCCATCATTCAAAACTAAAGATTTTAATGTATCATTTACTAAATAAAATTATCTAGTCTACCTACCTACAGTGTATATGTTTATTCCCCAAAAAAAATTTTCTACTTTTCCTGAAAAGCAGTACATTGTAATGGGTCAAATGATAGCTCAAACCCTAGGAAAGCAAGTGTCCAAAAGTTATGGGTAACTAGCAATTTTCACGATTTTCACGATTTTCACATGCGAAAAAGGTGTTGCACTTGTCACAAAAAAATTTTGTTTTCATTTTTGAATTTAGGGAGGTCAGTTGTACAAAACCTGAAATGTGCCTCTTGATCCGTTACACTTTGCCCAATGACGCTACACGCTACTACCCAGGCTCGTTTGAACTCTGCAAAGAGGATTCAGGCAACATGTGAGGAGGAGACTGTAAATCCTTCAAAAGAAGAAGAAAAATCCGAGGTAAGCGAACCTGTTTGTATTGCAACCGGTTTCAATGGACAGAAAGTTAGTTTTCTTGCAGCAAGCAGCACCCCAAAAGTAACCCCTTTAGGAGTACGACTTTTCCCACCTAATTTTGATATAAATCGAATTCCGCACGTCCCTTCGTGGACACCTCCTGATAAAATCAAAGGCGAACTCGAATTGCGAGATAGCCCTCTATTAGCAAATTTAAGAGATTTCGTGGAATTTTGGTCTTTTTCATTAGACCAATCTCCTAGTGTTGAAATGCCTCTCAGCCAAGATAGCCGCCAGGATAGTCTGGGAACCGGAGGCCGAAGTCCTTCTCCACCTACATCTCCTTCTCTTACCCCTAGAATACCTGGATCTAGGCCCTTTTAATATCCCTCTTCTGCCGAGGCGGATGATTTCTTCCCCGATGAAGAAAAGAGACTGAAACATGCATCCGAAATCTGCCCCATATTCTGCGGCACTTATGCTGAATATTTTATTCCAGCAGCCCATCGGGTAATACGGATTTATGTGTCCTTCCAGGACTTTTCCTTCGAAATAGCTAGGTTAATTCCCGAGAGAGGAAGGAACGCTGATAAAATGCGAATCGCTTTCGCAATAAGATGTTCAGTTACCCCCAGTAGACTAGTGTTTGTGGGTTTCGGGGAAAATGTTAAGACCTGGAAGGAATTCCTTGATGTCTGTTCTGACCTTTATTGTCAGAACAGACAGGATGAGATAACGAATAGATTAATGAACATAGAGAGGGAGTTTAGGCGCCCGGATGAGTCGTTCACCTCATTCTTATACCGCATAGAGATAGAAATCGAAGGGTTAGAACAAGACCCGAGCGAAATGGCCCAAAGTATTGATATTCCCTTTGTAATAAATAAGGTCATTCTAAATTCTATACCCCGTAAGCTTTAGCCAAATATGGGGATCAGTCCGAAGATGTAAACAAAAGGATAAAAAGGATCAGATGTGACGTTCGAATCATATCTGAACCAATTGCTCCTCATATGAATACCTTAAATCACGCAAATTATTTGAATCAAAACCTGGGGTCCCTACCATCCTCAAATCAATCATGCTCCCCGTCCGGTTACCAAAATCCGCCTAACTTTCAGATGCCAAATCAGTCTTTATATTCCTTTCATCAAAAAGTATTCCCGCAAGTCATATGAAACCCCTATCCTAATCATTTTCCCTTAAATCAAATGTAATATAATAGTACACCCCCCTGCGATCAATTAACCCCTCAATTCACTTAATGCAAAATGAGTTAATGAACATAAATTTATTGCAACCGCCATGACTGCAAGTACAAACTTATTTAATGAACAATCCCAGATGTTACATATGCGAGGGGACTGGGCACAAAGCAAAAGCCTGTCCCTCGATTGAGAGAGTGAAAGCTTTAGAATTAGACAGAAATAAAGCACTAGAGTACAAACGAGTGGGAGAGATTATTATGATCGTCGCCGATTCGCTTCGCCATCTCAGCAAAATTGGAATCGAGGAAGAGAAGAAAACCAAGCGTCAGAAAGACGGGGAGATAGAATGCCAAACAGACGTGACTATTCCTATGACGGTGGCCGAAGAAGAGACAACTACCCGGAAGACCGAGGACAATGACGTGATGGTTATTCCTTCTATAGGGAAAGTAGATATGAGATGTCACCCTCTCCCTATGAAAACAGGAGAGAGATATTTCATTCACCTTACGAACAATCAAATAATCGATCCGAAAAATGGAACAGAAGAGACTATCGATCGTGCGATCAGAAGAATCGATCACCTTACATAAATCGGAGGAATTATTCTCCATATGAACTATCAAACGGAAGGTACAGGGATGAAGAAAAACGAACGCATAACTCTTGGCGAGAGAGAAGATATAGGGACCGAAGCGAGTCCCCTTATAGAAATGGGAATATCACTCGAGACCAAGACCGACGACGATCTCCTTCAAGAAATTGGGCGAGCCGCCGGAGCGACTCCCCTAGGTCCAGGAGAGACGACACTCCTCTAAATAGGGATAAATTGCCCAGGAGGGTCTCTTTTAAAGATGATAAAGAAAATGGACACTATTCAAAAAACTAATATACAGGCAAATATCGTTAAACGAAAATTACGAGAAGGAAGTAAAGGACGAGAGAGAAGTAGAGAATAAACTATCAGGTCATCCCATAAGTAATGTCGTTTTTTTAGATCGGAATTTGGACAAAAAAAAAACTCAACTGAAAATTTTTAATCTAGTATATATTTTCCATCGGAATCAATGACACTCTGCCAACGTCCTACAAGCTTTTCAATGCCATGTTTATAAAATTCAGGCGGTTTTGAGGCAAAAAACGTACAAAGACTGGTGTCTAGGTCATCTAAAGAAGTATACTGTTTCTCGTCAAGATAGTTTTGCAGACTCCTGAAAAGATGATAATCTGAAGGCGCAAGGTCTGGAGAATATGGAGGATGCGGAAGTTTTTCCCACCCAAGCTCCTCAATTTTGGCAGAAGTGATCCGAGCGGTATGAGGATGTGCTTTGTCGTGGTGGACCACGATTCCTTTCCGATTAACCAAAGGTCTCTTTTCTTTTAGTGCAGTGTTCAATCGATCCAGTTGTTGAGAGTAGGCTTGAGCGGTGATTGTTTGGTTGTGTGGTAAGGTTTCAAAGTGTATTACATCACCTTTATCACACCAAACACTAAGCAACACCTTCCGAGGGCGAAGATTTGGTTTTGGCTGTGGTGTCGACAGCGCTTAACATTCTGGTACAGTATCCACTTTTCATCTTCTTCTTCTTCCGCAGCCTTATTAGCCCACTTCTATGTGGGGTCGCTGTTGCAGATCCTTCTTCTTCATTCACTTCTGTCTTGAGCCACCTCTTCCTCCAGTCCCTTATCACTATCTTTCTTCAGTCTATCCCGCCACCTCATCTTAGGTCTACCTCTTCTTCTCGTGTCTGGAATTTCCATCCTCAGCATCCGTCGTCCCACATACTCCTCCTCGCTCCACTGGACATGCCCAATGCCCATACCATCTCAATCTCTTTTCCTGTGCCTTCTTGGAGATTTCTGTTACTTTTGTTGTTCCTCTTGTTATAATGGATCTGGATTCATAAGGTTTTGGCAAAGGTTTTACGGCCGGATGCCCTTCCTGCCGCCAACCCTCCTCCTTTCTCCGGGCTTGGGAACGGCTGAGACTTGGGCTGGCTTGCCCACTCCCAGGCGGAGTTAGTATCCACTTTTCATCACCAGTCACTAAACGGTGCAAAGACGGATCTTGGAGTTCACGAGAATGAAGAGCTGGGCTAATGTTTACCCGCACCCTCAGATTGTCGACCGACAATTCATGTGGCACCCATTTTCCTAACTTAGGCACTTTCCCGAGTTGTTGCAAATGTTGATGGATGGTGGACGGGGATGAATTGAGTTTCTGGGCCAATTCTTCGACAGTTGTTGAACAGTCTTCTTCAAGTGCGGCTAACAGCAGGTCATCATTAAACTCAGCAGGGCGTCCAAAGCGTGCTGCATCTGTCAAACAGCAGTCACCATTCCTAAACTTTTGAAACCATCTTTGACATTTCCTCACATGCAGAATATCTTTGCCATAAACGTCCTGAATGTTTCGCGTTGCTTCAGTAGCATTATTCCCTTTCTTGAACTCGTAAAGTATTATATGCCTGATATGCTCTTCGATACCGCCATGTTTATGAGGGGTTCACATAAAGCAAAACACACGTCTTCACTGGTCAAGGTCTGTAAAGTATGTAGCGAAACACGATAGATCTCCTCTTAGATATAACCTTCTGAAAATTTATGCTTAAACCGAGTAGGACTAGTTTAAACTTAATCTATCGTAAAAAACGACATTACTTAGGGGATGACCTGATAGATGAGTCTAACGAAATAAATATTGTAAATATGTGTGAATGTGAGAAAGAATTATATAAATTGAATGAAAGTAAGTGTGACCCTGATGCGAGAGAGAAAGAAAACGAGAGTAACTCGAGAAACTGCAGGACCTTGAGCATAGTCTGATTTCAGACAGAAAGATGCGCATGACAGAATTATCGCAAACGCCTCAGACGATCACGTGAGCAAAGCATGCGATACAGCATCGAATGATGAAAATTTGAATGGATCCCACGAAAAAGAAGTAAATGAAGAAATTAAACAATTACCAAATGAAAGAAATCGTGTGGACAGTGTTTATGAAACAAGCGCGTGTGAAACTAAAATTAAAAGTACGATCAAAAAGCATGATTCATTGCCAGAATGTGTGAACGGAAGTAAGAACGAAAATGCAGGTGCTATACAAATTGAAAGTGACTGTGTGAATGGAGTCTATGACATGGGCACATGTGACACTGATGTTCCGAGTGCGATCGGAAGGTGTGATTCACAATTGAATCGTGTGAACGGAAGTACGAATGATTGCATGAAGATAAATTACGCAAATGATGTATATGAACTTGTGAGATTAAATGACGTCATAGTAATGGATGAAAATGAATTAGTCATTGGGACGTGTCACGCGAATAGCGTATATGTGAAGGAAGAGGAATTAAATATTAACATAGTGGAAAGTAACTCTCCTCCGCAAACTCTCTCGAATGATATTTGCCTGAACAACGGGAAATTAGAAGAGAAACCTGCGACTTTACTAACCCATCGCGAAAAAACACCGAAGGTGAACGACAAAGAAAAGAAAGTCCTAAAAATAACCCAAAGAAAGGAGGAAATAAGAGGAAATTTCCTCAAGAAAATAGATCCAAAAAATTAATCAGTGAGCCATTAAAATTCAGAAGTAGTTACGAAGAAACAAAGAGCTCTTGAAAACACACTGAGAGACCCCTGAGAACATTACACTAAAAGGATCCCTTGATTAGACGACAACAACCGCGCTCTTATACTGACGAAACCAATGAGTTACACAAAGAAGCTTTGTAAGAGATTTCGCTTTATGAATATGCAAATGTGTGCTTTAAAGGAAGGCATATATGCAAATGCTTTCAGAACTGTAAAATTGCTTGTTAAATATAAATTTGAGAAGGACAAGGAGTTAACAGAAAGATGAATGAAAACATAGGGATAAAGTTTCTTTCATAGATTCGCTTATATTAGCTTGGGTATTCCCGAAATAGGATTTTATAAATTCTCTTAAAAACATATATGGGTATTCATAGGATAGGATAGGTAAGACTTTAGTTCTTCTAAATACTATGACCAATGCTTTCCGAGTAAACTAATATTCCCCCTAATTTTACCCACATTAAAGATAAACTACCCACATTATAGTAAAACTAAAGTCTCGGTTACCATGGGAACCATTTAAAAACCCTTTCACACAAACAGGATGTGGAGGTATAAAATACAGACGAATGAATTGACCTCATAAAAGGCAATTTATATTTCAGTCATTCAAAGGGAGGATTCCTAAGTCAGTTCGTTTTTAGAATTAAAATTGTACAGAGGTTGATAAAGGAGGAATTAAGTGCTAAAATAAAATAACGTAAAGGTTTTATAAAAATTTTTATAATTATTTAAGATTAAACAAAAATTAATACTCCCTATTATGGATCATTACCAAGGTTTCCTGCTGAGAGAAGTAATAACCTTCTTCATGTCACCGCGCGCTTTCCAAGCGGGGTCGCGAACCCTTTCCAACAACGAAGTCTTGCTCAACCCATTGGATCACAAATTCCGTATGGTTCAGTCTACAGCGTCCGTCTGCCGACGGGCCCCCACGTCCTGAATTTATATTTATTAAATGCACAAAATTAATAAGCTTATTCATCAATGCAGCGCACAGCAGGTGACGCAGCTCTCGACATTACTCTTCCCCGACCGTCAGGACCGCGACACCACCCGAAGTCGATGCCTTGTCATCAGGCCTCCCTGAAGAGACCCCGATTCTTAGGTCACCGACAACATCGAGAAGACATCCTCACTCCATTTCCCCATCGAGCGACGCAGAACCTTGCTATAAAGAAGACCTTACGGAAGACAACCGGAATACCGTTAAGAGAAATCCTCCAATAACACTGGTCAACAAATTTTAAGGAATTTTTTGTATCTTTAATGAAAGTAGCCGATTCTTATGTATTTTTGCATGCTGAATTTGAAAATGATAGTGAAATTGTTTAATTAGTTCGCGTTTTTAAGATATCATGGTAATTATTGTGTAAGTACTGGTAAAAATTTATCCCACAACATATATGTATTTTAAGGAGCACACTCACTTCAATGTCGTTTCCTCTTGGCCTGTCTCTTGTACTCTGACTGTGTAGTGTCTCTTATTACTGACCAGCAGAAATCAGCCAGCATAGATGAATTCCACTTGCCCTGGTAACGTTTCTCAAGAGCTGAAATCTGCTGATGAAAACGTTCCCCATGTTCGTCACTTACTTCACCAAGGTTTGCCGGGAAAAAGTCGAAATGGGAATGGAGGAAATGAATTTTTAGAGACATGTTACATCCCATTCTTTGGTACGCCTTCAACATATTATCCACCAATTCATCTGCATTTGGAGCTCTGTTGTTTCCAAGGAAATTTTGCGACACTGACTTGAACGAGACCCAAGCTTCTTTTTCTGCGCCCTCCAAAAGTGTCTCGAAATGTTCATCTTTCATCAGATTTCGTATATGAGGACCAACAAATATGCCTTTCTTGATTTTTGCCTCACTGAGTGGAGGGAACTTCTGGAAAAGATACTTAAATGCCTTTCCATCCTTATTGAGTGCCTTCACAAAATTTTTCTTAAGCCCTAACTTAATATGTAACGGTGGTAGAAGTATTTTGCTTGGCTCTACTAATGGCTCGCACGAAACGTTTTTCACACCTGGCACTAAACGTTCTCTTAGAGGCCATTCCTTCCTTTCATAATGCTGTGACCTAGCACGGCTGTCCCACTCGCAAAGGAAGCAGCAGTACTTCGTGTAACCCTGCTGGAGACCAAGTAACATGCCGACCACTTTCAAATCACCACATATGCTCCATTTGTGAGCGTTGTAGTTTATGTGGTGAAGCAGATATTGCATATTTTCATATGTCTCCTTCATGTGGACAGAATATCCAATTGGAATGGCAGCTTTTTCGTTTTTGTTATGAAGTAGTACAGGCTTAAGGCTTAGCTTAGAGGCATCAATGAACAACCTCCATTCGTCATCTCTGTATGTTATATTTAGAGCATTCATTAAACCAACAACATCTGTACACACCACGAAGTCACCATGTTTGATGAAGAAAGTCTCCAACGTGGATTGCCTAGTGCGGTACATGGATATTTGGACATCATCATGAAGAAGATGCCACTGTTGAAGGCGTGAGGCGAGCAATTCTGCCTTAGACTTCGGTAAGTCCAAATCTCTGATGAGGTCATTCAGTTCGTGTTGGGTGATTTTATACGGTTCTGTAGACAGTTCACTGGGCACAAAGTCGGTATCTTGTGATGTTGTGGGATGTGCAATGTCTTCATCTGTACTCGTTACAGGATGCTCTTCGTCATCCAAATCGAGGATGTCTGAGGAGGTAGGAGGATTGGGCACAGGTATGTCTTCGTTATGGGGCACAGGTCGAATGGCGGATGGAACATTAGGATACTTGAGGGTCCATTTTTTCTTCTTACTAATTCCACATAATGGCGGAACCATGCAGAATAAACAGTCATCCACGTGGTTACTTTGTTCCCTCCACACGACGGGGATGCCGAAGCCCATTGACCTCGGTTTCCCATTGTACCACTCAAGTAATGTAGTTGCACATGTAATGCAGCATATATGCGGCGCCCACGAGCACATTCTACAGTGTTGCCATATGTTATGCTTCAATGATATATTCATTTCAATTGGGAAATAATGAAAACAGGGCACCCGTGTATCTTCTAAACGCGAACCAATCATGCAAAATGAAGGTCATTTTCGGATTCAGCGACGTCGAATTACTAAAGAAATGATGGTTTCATCGAAGATACATTTTGGCTGTTGATTAGTGTAATGAAGCTAAGCTAAACCCCAGCCGAATTAGTCGGTCTAAATAAAATATAAACTCCTTATCCCTCCTAATGTTTAGTTAAAAAGTAGTTCCCCATACCACTTGACCCATACTACTTGCTTTAAATTTGAAAATAAAATTATTTGCTTTAAGTTAATGAATACAATTATTTAGTATCAGTATGAAGAAAAGAAAAGGTAACATAGCGTTGACAAATAAGCTAATTTGTATAATTCATTAATCGACCTTTCCAGAAGAAGAACCTTGGAAACTCTGAAAGATAAATATAGATGATCAAATTACACGGTACTAATCTTCCGTAGAAAATTATATATTTATTATTACTTGTTCTGTGTACTTATTCGTGTCTGCTATTCTATCCTTACATGAATGATTTACAAAAGTTATCCCAAGAAACAAAATCTTTTATAAACAAACTTCGGATGTGACCTCATAATTTCTCATAAACAATATTTTAATAATTAATGCGTTTATAATTGCACTCTGTTCATAACGGCTAAACTCTCCTTATTTATTATTATCAATTTAATGCTTTCGGATATAACACACATTATTATAAGAAAACATCTTACACTACTCTGCTAAAATTAAACATTTAGTATATAATTGGTCGGTGTAGTGTGATGTGCCACCCTCGTTACGAAAAACTTAAGTCACCCATAGAAGTAAACCAACCCGTTTTAAGAGAAAAAGATGTTTATTAGATGAATCTGTTCTAAATAAAATAAGGAATTCCTTTTAAATTTAATTAAAAATGTCACTAATTAAATTATAAAGATTCTCGAAAGCCTTTAGAACCCGCCGTAAAAGCTTCAATATCCTCCAGGAAAGCACTGTACTTTCTGTTTTATTACATTTTTGGAAAAGGATCTATGCTTGCATAGAACCTAAGAAATCATAAACACTGCTTTATGAACAGAACCAATACTATTCTCCCTCTGTGTTTTTATCTTCTAACTATCCTTTCCTTAATTACAATATATTGGGTGTGGTGTGCAACCTCTTCATTTATGTGGTGCCCACCTTTTTTTTCGATTTCACTTCACTGACACCATTTATGTTGTGCACAACCCCTTAATTTATGTGGTGCACACCCTTTTCCGATTGCACTTATTTCTTACGCGCGTATTCGTTTATTTCAGGATGACTCTGCCTATCCACTCGGATGGCCTTTCAACTTTATACGCGTAGTTTCCCTCGGCTTACTTGAAGCCCACTTTGAATTTTAAACTTTCAATGTTAATTTACCCTCAGCTTAAAAGAGAGGCCTATTGCAAGGTAGCATAAAAACGACACACTCCCTCTTATAAAGTTTATTTAATTTCACTCCAATGAAGACATTAATTGAAAGAAATATGCGGATCTACGATTACAAATTTTGTTTAAAAAATCAAATTCTTAATTTAAAGAAAATGTTTGCAAGTATTTAAGTCTCAAAAAACATTTATACAGAGGGGTTTTTTATTTGCTGTAACTTTAAAAACAACACTACATTCAAATTTCGTAATCTAAGAAGTTTACTTAAAAAAATTTGGGAGACTTACTCTCGACAGTTCTGCGCAAGTTCCGCAGATTTTTCCCGGAAAAAAGTCCGTCAAATAAATTAAATTTCTTCTCACAATAACTGAATCGTCATGCACTAACTTCCCGTGTTTCCACGGGAACCAACTTCAATCAACACAAAATATTGACTCTTCCCTGAGGAAACCTAATATGTCGCAAACTTACAGTTTAACATTTAATTTGAACAAAATTAAATTAAACGAAATTTCACAAAGTTCTTTTTTTTCCGGTCGCTAACAATAAAACTTACACACAAGTTCGCGTAAACAAAGGAAATTCGAATTTTAAGTACAACATGAAACAGTTTTATCTCAACTTAGAAATTTTCGATCACGCCACAAAGCCTAAAGATTCATTCTTTACAAGCCACTTTATTTTTACAGGACCGAACTACAACTGCCTTATAATTCTAAGTTACAGTACACCTCAGGATTATAAGACCTCCTCTCTTTGGTGTCTAAAGGGCCTATCAAAACCATTTTCATTACATGACATCATTCGTACAAAATTAGTGATCTTCTATTGGCTCTAATCTCAACTTCGTTAAATTCTACGCTCCGCCTTTCTTAAAGAAATTTTCAAATTAAAATTTAAAATTTTCAAATTAAAATTTAAAATTTAAAAATTAAAATTTAAAAATTAAAATTCAAAATTAAAATTTTAAATTTTCTCTCGAGGGTTTCCCTCAGACGAAACCAACCAAGAATAAACAAACCGAAACTTTACAAGGTTCAAAATGAAACGGACCCTTGTTAAGCTATATTTTTCCCTTTCTTACTCAACCATAAATCTAACCAAGGCTGTCAAACAATAATTTCTCTTCTCTGATTACACACTCAGCCTTCGGCTATACCCAGGGTACCGGCACTCTTTACTTTGGTCGGTGTTCATTTTAAATTTTTTTTATTTTCACGCGAAATTAAATCGATTTCAAAATCACTTCACTCTTTCTTTCTACCCTTTTTATTTACATTTTGATATGAGATTTTCGCATAAAAATTGACCGTCACAACATGGGATATGCTTCATATCATATTTCATATTTTATGTTGCGAATTTAAAATGTAAATATGAATCTTTATGCAGAAAATAAATTATCCCTTGAATGGAAATCTGGATTCTGAATTGATCTAGTATTACATAAAAGATCGAACTCTTTTAGAAACCATATTCCCCTTTAAGGGCTACGAAATAAATTCCGTGAATGATTTCAAATTTTTTTTAGAGAAATTAGATTCTTAGCTATAAATTACATTCTACTGAATGTTGTTTTTGAAGTTGGTACTCAAATCACCCGATTTTTGACAAGAGTTCACACCTTCAAAAACCATAGATTGAAACGTTTTCTATTCATAAAGCAAAAAAATATCAATTTATGTTCGGAATTGACCATCTACATTTTACAGCAAATATAATTCGTTTTCTATGAATCATGATAAATAATGTGGTAATTTTAATTCGTTACGTTTCAAGCTCGATTTTAGTTACCTCTAACCAAATAACGTAACTCATTTTGGATTGATTCCATCATTACTAATAAAAGGTAAACTATTGGAATAAAAATATATCCCCTAAACAAAATGTATAACAATTCCATGACAGCTAACAGAACCTTGTACTAATTTAGAACCTTGTACGAACTTTCCATCAAACTTGGAGATGTGGTGAGACCATGAACTTTTTTAACGGGTCCTCGGATCCTAACTATACCCATGAAATCAGATCAAATAAATACTAGAAGCGAAAGAAATCATTCCAAGAATATGTTACGCGTATAAAGATTCGTAGCGATTCGCAAGAATATCACACATTTCTTGTTTGTACGTAGTATGTTTATCTTCCATATGTATGTAGTGTACTAAGTTATATTTCGTTATATTATCTTTACTTAATTAATGTTAAGGTTAATTTGATTCACTATGGCACTAACAACTGTGTGAAAATGTTGTAACTTAAGGTTCACTCTAATTCTTGAGAAAAATATAATTAAACAAATTGCAAAATTTGTCGTTGCTATAATCAGAATTACTAATTGTAAACCAAGTAATCACTCACTGAACGATTGAAATTACCCTCTAAGTTATGGTTAGTGCCAATTGTTTAAACAGTGTATACTTATATTTCTCCGACTGTGTATACTTATATTTCTCCGACTGTGTACTTATTTTCCACAACTCGCTATGTCTACGTATGCAAATTAAACATGACTAAATTCTGCAACCAATTCACTGGTTACAAAATTCGAAAATCATGATTCTTTCTTGAACTATATATTCGACATTATAAAACACGAAACTTTCGTTTCCTTTCCCCCTTAAAAATTTTGGAGCTATTGAAGAATAGGGACCCCAGCCTTCTTTAGTTAGGCTTATAAGGCTAACTAACGAAAATATCACGACCTAACCTAACCAATCGTTAGGTTAACTGTACGCCCTTGACGATTGGTTAGGTTAGGTCATGATATTTTCGTTAGTTAGCCTTATAAAGCTAACTAAAGAAGGCTGGGGTCCATATTCTTCAATAACTCCAAAATTTTACTTAGGTCAACCCTTGAAAGAAACGAATTCCCCCACTTTTCATTACCAAATTAAAACATAATACCAATCTTTCCTGCAGGGTCTCTTTCCTCTGCGGAATACTAAATAACGCCCTCTCAAACAATCCAAAATTATTTGAAATATTTAACCCCCTATAATTATTTCCAAGCTCAGTGCTAACTATAATTATAGGTAGCTAATTACGATCTCGGGAGCATTTCCTGCGTACATAGGAAATATTTAAATGGGTCTAAGGATCCTAATAAATTACTCACTATTCCTATTTGGCAGTTAATTGTGTTTTACTCTCATTATTGCACCTTATGGTGGTGTACCTTGCTACTATGAGTTTATCTTCTTACTCTTCTTTCCTGGTTATGATTCTAATAACTTCGAAATTTCCTTGTAGATTAAATTATTACGTTACTAATTTATTATTTATGAGAGTATACCTTACAACTCGTTTTCTACGAATCAAATATGAAATATGCGTTCGGATCCTTTTGTGGTCAAATATTAGTTATCCCTCCAAATAAAAATTAAACTTTGTAAGGTTTTGTGATACGTAAATAACTCCGTTTTCAAAAAATGTTGAGAATCCCTACACGAAGCTGAATTAAATATTCCCCATAAATCTTTTAAACTTAATCTTTTACCTAATCCCCATCCTATCCTGAAGTTTTAGCTATTTTCAATGTGATATGAAAATCCGGTATCTCTGAGGCACTAGAAACCCATATTGTTATATTACTTTTTTTAAGGGTCTCTGGGCGCCTGACCCTAACAATTTCGCAAAATAAAATTATCAATGTCTAAAGCGAGAGAAAAGGATCGGAACACTAAACTGTAGCTCTTTCTTTCTTTGGAATTTAATCTCTCTGTATCAATGTTCAAAATATATTGTAAAAATTATGAAGACTAATGATCTATCGCAAAATAAGATGAATTGCTTAATGTATTGACATAAATGTAATATGTAGTAGGCAACGTTAAAAATGTATTAGCTTTTGATTTATAAATCATTTAAAAATGATTTAACTGCGAAGATTGATGTTTGTAAATGTCCACGTTATGATCCAAGGCGTATTTTCGTCATATAAAAACATCCTATGATATTGTACGTAAACTGAGATTATTTTAATCGAGTTTCCCTTTAAAACTTAAATGTATTTCTTTAATTTGCCATAATTTCTGCATATTCTCCATGACTTTTCTCAGGACCGATCTTCTGATACAAGCAAATTTTTTTTATTATTTTTTTTTTAAGGATGGCCGAATCTGTTATACATGAACAGTCGCCCATCAGTAAGAAGCCCTCATGAAAAACACGACCCGGGAAGTAAGATATCATTTGCTTGCTGCTCACGTGCTTTCCCATCCAACCAGCCCCAAATGACTCAGCGTGTCCTCACATCCGCTTAGGAACTCCGCATGGGAACTGAGCTAGCTTGGACACAAAGTGCTTTGACTCTGAGAACTTCGCGCTTTCTTGTGTCTCACACTGTCCAACGCCTTTCTGACGCATGTGAGAATGGATTCCTCCGTATGAAAGGAGGGGTCCAGCGATTGAGATTCAGATTCTAGAACGGGTCGGTTGGTGCCCTGAAACAGGTCTCTGGGGGTGATGGGCGCGATTCACCCCGTGAGGAAATTGCTTTTTACTTGGAGATTCTAGAACGGGCAGGGTTGGTGCTTGGTGCCTTAGAACAGGTATCAGCGGCTGATGGGCGTATTTCACCCCTTAAGGAAGTTGCTTTGTATTGGAATTACGGGTTTGAGGATCTGACTGAAGGAAATGCCAGTAGACACAAACATTATTTACTTTAATGTAACATTAAATGTCAATCTTGGAATTAAGAATTAAACCATTATTAACCTTATAACCGCTTACCGACTGGTTCGTGTTACGATTAAATCGTGTTATGATCAAGCCTCATTGAGAATATACAGTATTGCCCGTGTAACGATTAATTTTTGTGTAACGATTTTTGAACGATCGCGCCAAATTCACGATGGAAGGAGATTCTGCTTCCAAACAATAATTTTCTCCTCCATCGATTTTCATCCATGTTACACTCCATCAACCTAAGGTAAATAATTTTTTTATTTATTTCTTTATTTAATTATGTTTATTTAATTGTTTTTATTATTTATTTACAGCAAAATAAGTTATAATACATTTTTGGTGTTAAAATATCATGTATTGTTAAAATATCCTTTTAAACATGGAAAATTAGTGTTTTTAAGTCTTGCAAGACTGCCTTTTCGAAAAATTTGCACCAATTAGGCCATTTACATGTTATAATGGGTTCGTATAACGATTTTTTTCGTGTACCGATGGTTTATTTTGCACCAATTACGATCGTTAAACGGGGGTCCACTGTATAGAGGAAATATTCTTATTATAAACAAACTGTGTTCTGTGAAGAAATACCTGATTATAATCCGCCTTGCCTGAAATTGTTTAAAGTGATTAATATTAGGCAGTGACTTTCACTCAATTCTTGACTGTGGGGAAATAAGGGATAAGAAAATTACAGGACCCTTAAACGAAATTTTATTTTCGGCGTACTCTGTGGTACTCTGTATGTTTTTTTATGAAAAGCAAATGGGTTTTTATTAAAAGATTCATAAAAATATATGAACTAATCAAATTAATTTAAAATTATCCTTTTTCTTTAAAGGTCCGATGAGGAACTGATTCGTGTTATACAATCTTTTCGTGATAGCATTGAAGAAACGCAGGTCGTGGACCTGAATACGGAGGTAGAAGTTTTACCGCACATTCAACCCAGCGAATGCCACATCATCAACAAAATAATGTAAGCTTTTTCTTTTTCTTATGTTTCGGGTAAGAGCTTTTATTTCTTTTATATGTGTTTCGGGTAAGAAGAAGACTCAATGTATTTTCATCAATTTATTAAATGATACAAATCATGTTTTATAAAATAGTAAAATTTTTTATATCCCTCTTAAATTAACTACAGAATTAGTTTCCATTACATTTTAAATAAGCTACAGAATACACAAACTAACATTATTGGAGACAACGTTGATGCAAATATTCATTTTATATATACTGTACGAGCAAAACATCATACAACACATCGAGTGCGAACAAATGGGAACCATTTTTTCCTGTCTGCATACCATTTGATCATTCCGAAGAGTGTGACACGGGTTGAATAATTTTAAAAAAATTGTAAATTCCTTTCCACGTGACATGTGCATGAGAAATGAAAGGCAATACATACCACATAAGTTACTAAAGTATCCCTGGAATCGATAGGGATTCCAAACAATTTCGGGAATGTGTAGCTGTTCGAGAAATTTTTAAAAGAATAACGACATTCCATGGATGAGTCCCGAGTGAAATAAAACAGCACAGGCGGTCCCTATTTTTAAATTAGATAACTATCTAATGAACCACTTCACCAGCAACAACATCGGTATTCACAATAAGACCACCGCATTCTCTCGTAGTTGGCAATTTCAATGTTTCATTCTCCGCAAACACACCAATAAATTTGGAGCGCGTGATTCATTCACGATTCATTACTCTCTGAAGTGTATTCGCGTCCATTTTAAAAGTCAGTGACATTGCCCATAAATCTGTCAACTTCTATTAGGGCTCGTAACTCGAGGTATTCTGGTAAACTAATAGGCGCGTCTATCGGCTTGGCGAGTTCCAATCTGACTGAGATGTTTCTACTCTGTTGTGGACTTAAGTGTGTATTTACACTAGCAGATAGGTCAGGTGTGATGTCAAACGGATAAAAGTAAAATTAATGGATGAATTCTTTCTGCGTTATCCCAGTCCCGAGTTCATCACAAGCACCAGCAATATGGGCCAGATTACTACAGAGGGTGATCAAATTATTAGAGCCACTACATAAAAAATAGTTTTTCTTGTATAAGTTTATTTCTAATGCTAATAATAGTAAAATTTGGCTAATTTAAACACTTATTTTATTTCAGAATATATTTATATACACTCTACAGTCATATTAAACACATTTAGTACTTAGTGGGTCCTCCTTTGGCTTTAATTAAGGCAGCAACCCGTCTAGGCATACTCTCTATACAGGCTTTGCAGCTGGCCTGTATCTCAGGATCACGGTTCCAAACGGCAATTATTCGTTCTATTAACTGTGTTCGAGTTATTTCCTCGCCTTTCAGTCTACGCTTTACTATTTCCAATAGGTTTCCGATAGGGTTCATATCCAGAGAATTTCCTGGCCAATCCACGAGAGGAATATTCTTTGCAGCCAGAAAACTTTTAACTGACTTTGCAGTGTGGATGGGGCCGAATCTTGCATAAAATGGAATGGCTCACTATTTGGAAACCAGTCGGCGATCTGTGGAATAAGTCTTGTTCCCAAAATCTTTCGGTATTGGTCCTGTCTCATAGTACCCTCAACAATGTAAATTCGTCCAGTACCTTTACCGCTTATCACTGCCCATATCATGACAGATGTTTGATGCTTAACCGTAATTACGACACAGTCTGGATGATATTCCTCACCAACATGTCGCCTAACGTACTGTGATTTATCAGTCATGACTTGGAATGTCGATTCGTCACTGAAACACAACTGCAAATGAAAAGAGAAAGAAATGATTGCAACCAAAATGAAATGTGCTTTGTCATACAAATATCAAAATAATACATTTTACTCAAAATAAGCATACAAGATCACAAATATTGTGACTTACCGATTTCCAGTCATCTACAGTGAACTTTGATTAGTATTTAGCCCACTTTAAGCGTTTTTTGATCATTGTTGAAGTCAATTTTGGCGTTTTCCTTGGCCGGCGACTACTCCATCCAAATTCCCTGGCACGTCTTCTTAAGGTCATTGTCGAAATGTTGATATTTTCCTTCTCCAGCTCAAATTTAAATTTGTTAGTAGTGCTTCTCCTATTATTTACTAGTTTCTTGTCAATGCATCTGTCGGCTCTAGGTGTAATTATCCTTTTCCGACCACATTTACCCTTTCTTTTTGGAGTCAGCTCTGGATTATCCCCTTCAACTTTAATTTTTGATGCGATCCTGTCAACACTCGCACGTGACACATTCAGTTCTCGGGCTATTTTTCTGTGAGAATAATCAGTTGCAGTCAGCAGCGAGAGCATTCTACCTTTCTTCTTTGGCGATAGATCACATTTCTTACCCATGTTGGGTACCCTACAGTACATAAAAGTTATTCCTGTAAAGAAACACTAATTTAATAAAAAATAATCATAATACGTTGCTGAGAAACAATATCATATGGGTGTATGAGTGCATATTTCACGTACAATGGTTTAAATATAATAACTTATCATTAACTTAACGTACACTTAACGCACCTGACCACTTGACACAACCTTCCACGTTCACAGTTGAAACACTACTGAACCCACTTTTCACGTACTCCCCTCCCCCTACTCCCCAAATTAACCCCTATCTCCAGTTTCTGTTATTCAGGTAGTAATTTGATCACCCTCTGTATATGCTCTCGAGCAAAGCGGGAACACAGCGTCTAATGAATAATACGTATCCAATGTCCCGCCCAACGCAACGCCATTGACGTATAGAGTTATATTTTTAAGGCCGAAATTCTCGAATTTAAAGGCATTCTTTTTATATTTTCCATTCACCGAAGCGTGTTCCTGCATTCTAATTAATATCCTTTTAGGTAGAACTCCCAGGGCCAAGTTTTCTATCTGTTTCGCTGCCAACCATGCTGGCACTTTGTATAGTTTGTTCTGTACTCTGTTAATTGGGTATTTTATAGTGGCAGGTAGTAAATTTTTCTCAATTTCTAATTGTTTTGGTGAACTTAATTTCACAGCGGCAGGTAGTAAATTTTTCTCAATTTCTAATTGTTTTGGTGAACTTAATTTCACACGACGTATAAAGGTATGTTTCCATAATATGACTCACAACGGGCTTTGCACCCTCTTCTTGATCCGTCCCATTTAAACAAATCTCATGATTCGTGCGGGTGAGCTTTATTTTCATATCCGCCCCATTCACAAGCAACTTCTCCTGGAATGTGAACTCTGTATGCAGTAGTAGGGTGTTTCGAATTTTTCAACTTTCAAATTCCAAATATGAGGGGTGCTAAAAAGTTGCAGCATGACTTAGGAATTCTAAAGATATTTTTGTTAATTTAATATAATTTAGTTTTGCTTGGTAAGAAGCTACATAAAAATAGTGACTTTTTTACTTCTTTGTAGAATTATATAATAATTATTATATTAATAATTATATATGCTGTATATATAATGCACTGCTGTTTTTGCTTATTTCACAGGTTGAAACATATTCATCAGTGTGCTGAAGATTACTTGTCCGTCAGTGCTACCATCCTAACCAGTGGGAATTGACCTACAATGGCTTCTAAAAGGAGGACAAGACTGGGGACATTCACACATATGAGCAACCTAATTGGAACTGGTAGAGAGTTGTTGCCCTCTGAACTCCCAACTCTGCGAGACGTTCTGAAATATGGGCTACTGCTAAGAGAACAAAGTGGTGAGTGAGAAACTACCCAGCAGCCAGTCTTACAAAGGACATTTACCTTAAAGTGCTTGAAAAGTGGGAACGAGCAAACAGTTCTTTTGTAGCCCCCGTTGTAAATTCATGAGTCACAATCTTAAACAAGATCCAAGAGAGCTGGGAGCAGGCCAAAAACATATCTCTTGGGAGAGGAAAGCTACATGTCAAAGAGGCTTTCATTGCAAAACTTGACAAGCTTTTAAACATCCTCAGTTGCAAGTGTAAAATTGTTCTCTGCTCTGAATTTGGCTGCCTTGCAGATGCTGGTTGCAAAAACGAAACTCACATTAACTGTACATGCCCTAGGGAGATGAAGATCCCTGTGAAGGAACTTGCTTTCATTAAAGGTCAGAGAGACAAATCTGGTTCTATTGGACCACATCAGATTGGCTTGCCAGATCAACCTGAGCACAACAGACAAGTCAAAAAGCAGAAGCGGCAAGAAGACGAAAGAAGAATGCTTGCTGAATATAAGCAGACAAGTAAGCAGGATGTTTCAATGCCATCAAATGAAATAATTTTCTCTGATGATGAAAATGAAGAACAAATAGCTGATGCTCAAGATGGAAGGGATGGAAGTTATGAAGTGACATTAGAAATACCAAGCACGTCTTCAACTTCCAATAAAAAGCCAGAGTACAACACATTAGAAATACCTAATGTTGCTATGCATAGCATCAGATATGGTGTTGGCCTGCGTGCCACAGCTGCCATCACCACTGCTGCCTTTATGGATGCTGGCTTGATCACTGAAGAAGACAAGAGACTTGTAGTTGATCACAATAAAGTCAAGAGGGCCCAAGAAAAAGTTATGAGATCCCTGGATCAGGAATTTGATGATCTTTGTAAGAAGGGTGAAATTGACTGCATCTTCTTTGACGGCCGTCAAGATACAACTAAAGTTATGCTGAAAGCAGACAATTCAGATCGTCAGTTCCCCAGCATCATCAAAGAAGAGCATTATTCTGTGTGCAGTGAGCCAGGTGGAAGATATCTCTACCACTTCACTCCTGAGAAAGGCTCAACGAGAAAAAAACCTGCTGAAGTTATTACTGATAATCTTGTAGATTTCATGAAGAAGAAGGGCATTGATAAAAGCCTGCAGGTCATTGGAGGTGATTCTACAAATGTTAACACTGGCTGGGAGGGTGGTTCCATGCATTGGGTAGAGGTCAAGCTTTGCCGTAAGCTGATCTGGTTGGTTTGTGCCCTCCACACTAACGAGTTACCCCTGCGACACTGATCACAGCATGGATGGGAAGACCTTGTCTAACAACAAGTGGACAGGTAACATTGGCAAGGTGCTAGACACTGCAACCGAACTTGAAATTGATCCTTCATTCACCAAACTATCAATTGGAGAGCTTCTTACTTCACTGAGTGACAATGTCGTAAAGGATCTCTCTACTGATCAAGCGTACGACGGTACGGGTATAGGATCACACAGGCCATAAGGACAGGAGAACTTCCCACAGATCTGGCCCTTCTTGAAATTAGTCCAGTGAGCCATTCAAGGTGGTTGACAACAGCAAACAGGCTTTGTCGCATATGGGTTTCAAAACATGGCCTTAAAGGCAAAACCCTCAACAACTTAAGACTGATAGTGGAATACATTGTTGGTGTGTACTACCCCTGTTGGTTCAACATCAAAGTAAAACACTCTTGGGTGGAAGGCCCACGCCACATCTTGTTTCAGCTGCGGCTAGTTAGGCTGCAAAAGAAGGCTGTAGTGGATGCTGTTTTGCCAACCATCAAGCGCTCAGCATGGTATGCATTCAGCGAAATGATAATCCAGACACTCTTGTGCTCAGATGACAGTGAGGAGAGGAGAGCTGGTGTCCAAAAGATTGTTGACATGAGGGGTGGAGATGATGACACACTTGGAGATCTTTCTGTACGTCCCAGGAAGACACCTTCCATCAACCCCAGTGCTTCTTCCGTGTTGGAGCTGACAGACTGGTCTGACGGGGTATTTGAACCTCCTTTGACATGTAAACTGACTACAGCGGAAGTAAAGAAGTTCTTTGACAAGCCTATGCAAGTTCCACAGTGGCCCTGTCATGCTCAGTCAATAGAGAGGTGTGTGAAACAAGTCACAGAGGCAGCAGGCAGGGTGTATACACATGAGAAAACGTGAGGGCTATATCAGAGGCCATGAAGCAAGTCGGCGGCTGATGTCCAAGAACGAATCAAAGCGAGACTTGATGAAACTTGTTTAAATATTTTTTTTTACTGATGTCATTACTTTCTAATGTCGTTTTATGATTACAAGGATATGTTTTATGATTACTAGGATATATTTTATGCAGAGAAACTAAAATTTTTATAGCATTACCTGACATTTTGAGAAGCTAAAATTAATAAATGTTGTTTTCCGAGAGCAATTTATGTGCTTTTTAATCAAACGTAGATTTACCAAGCTAAGTGTTGAGCAATCACAAAAATAATAGCAGATTTGAATTCTTCACATCCAAAAACATATTGTTAAAACCCCTCAGTGAAGGAATTGGCAAAAATTAATATTCACCTCCCAAATTGACACACCCTAATGCAGTAGGGCGGAGTGAAACACAACTTTTTATTTCAAATTTATTTGCCTCACCTGTTTTTCGGTGTATTGGAATATAAAAATAATGTATTCAGTCATTCAGTGTTTGCAACTCAAACCATCTCTCACATTTTTACATAAAAGAAGCAAAATGGCCACCAGCAGGTTGTCCATAAATAAAAATATGATCATAAAATAAAAAGTAATTAGTTTATCAAAAAAAAAATTGAAAAAAAACGCTTTATAATACAAAACTGTACTTAAAAAACACCATTGTGCATACATTGTGTTGAAATAAAATTGTATCTGGTCTCACTTGGTTGGATGCCGTAAATCAATTACATTTGAATGCGATATAAAACCCGCTCATCTCAAATATTATTATTTTTCAGGAGAGGCATCTTATCCTTTTTAGTTTCAACTGAGGGAAGCAGAGAGCGACTTTTAATTCTTGCCCTAATAAATCCGTCTCTTGATTCCTGTGATATTACTGATGCTGATGCATCTGTAACCAACTTCACGGCTCTTTTGACGTTCTGTGTGTGAGTGAAGTATTACTCAACTTTGAAACATTTTGTTTCGTATTCGAGCAATTCTTCATCACACAATTTAGAAGTGAGAGGTGGTTCACTGATATCAATCCTATCCCAGAAGATGATTCTGTCCAATGTGATGCTTTGAAGTTCAATTCTGATACTCTAAATTCTCTGATTTTCCTTGTATTGGCTTCCTTACACTTTCATGTCCGTATTATTCGATCGATTGCAACTTTGCGCAGCTTTTGCTCACTATCTGACAGCATTGATAGAAGAATATTTTCTGAGTGAGCAAAATAGGCATTCTGTGATATATAAGGTTGGACAACTTTTTGTATATCTTGGGGTAACAGGTTGAACCTTTTTATCGCATCAAAGATATGTTTGGTCCATCAGGCATATGCGGTTTAAATTTTATATTGAACCAGTTAGGACCATAGTTTGTTACTATGAACAGAACAAGGCTACGTAACTCTATGGAGGTAACTCTATGGAGGGATTCTTTTGGGAGACATAATAACGACATAGTCTGTTAGCTAGAGTTAACCATCTAGAGTTGTTAAGGGGACCAGGTTTGAGTTTCTCTAGGCTTCCGTCAAGATATCCTTCTGTTATGGCCCCAATTATCCTGAACATGTATTGTTGATCATTACTTAAATCTTCTATGAGCTCATCTGTGAGAACTGGGATGCTATCGGCCCCATCCGTAATTGGGGAGAACTTTACCACAGGCATCTCATGGCAAGTCTTAAGAACATTACCAATAGATCCACTGAATGATCTTGGCCCAGTTGTTTTCCCGTCGTATCGCTTAAACAGATGCCTTAAGGGAAGTTCATTTGTATGTAACATACAAATGTTCCATTGCAATGGTCGATTCAGCTTCTGCTCCATGAAATGGATTATGCCACCTTTAGACCCAATGTTGACATTCGTACTGTCGCACCCTATCACCTGGAGATTCTGGTCTAGTGTCACTTCATTCAAGTAAGCGAACAACGATTCAGATATATCACTTGCTTTTCCAGATTTAGGTCTCAAATAGTTAAGGTATTCTCCACCAGGCTCACTCAATAGTACATAATGTTCTTCAACAATTATATCCTGGTACCATTTACCATCTTTATTTGTTTTTACCAACGTCTCGTCTTTTCTCCCATCAAAATATAAAACTTTAACATCACCATAACTTTCTGCACCTTCAACTTGTAATGTTTTTTTCAATTTCTCTCTCTCTCTTCTCACTTTACTTCGATCAATAAAAAGTCACTGTCTTTTTCGGTAATGATACCCAAATCCACCAAAGTAGCTGAAACAATGGCCGCTGCAGCCCTATCTGAAACATCAAATCTGTCGGCTTCCATGGCGAGATTGTGTAAAGGGGCTCTAATTTGAATGTTGGAGCATTCATATTCAGGCTCAGTTGTTGAACTTTCTTCGGTACTAGAGAGATCAGTATTAGTATCAGGTGAAAGCACGTCATCAATGACTACCTTTTCGAATTCTTCATGCATGATTATTTTTCTTCGCTTACTTCGTTGTTGCTCCTTCAACTTTCTTGCATTTTTTTTTTTGCTATAGATCTTGAAAGGGTAACATCCACACCTTCAATCACCATATTTCGCATAGTCCTCTGATCCTCAAGGAATTCCAGTTCTTTGGGTATTCTTGATTCTTTTGGACAAACACAAATATGTTTTTCTTTACATCCGCTTTTTCGGCAGCCAAAATCTTGGTGCGAAACGAAGTTGCATTTACAGGCACAAATGTCAAAGAGTTCTACCAATGATTTTTTGAACAATTCAATAAGCTTCGCACTGCTTTTGGACCGATTGAGTTGCGTAACCTCAAAAATGCTGTGGGTGAAGGGTCCTAAAAAGAAAATATCTTTTTAGAACTTCTTGAGGGTCAATACACCAAATCATGAGTGAGGCAAGACGGTTTAATATTTTCACTCCACCCTACTATGCAGGGTTCCAAAATAGTCGTATGTCTTCTTTTTAGAATTTGTAAATTTGACCTTTATACTGCTTTCGTCTTTAGTCTTTTAATAGCCCTCGGCAGTTAAAAAGGCATCCTTCGCTTCTTTGGAAAAGTCCAGCACATTTTCCTGATAGGCTCGTAGGTGATATTACCCCGTTCCTGCCGATATGTTTACCTGATTTAAATATACATCACACTGGTTGAATATGGGGTGTAGAAAGTTTGTTTCAGGATATACTGTACAGCATTTTTGTCATCACAGTCGGTTCCATCAGAATGGGCTATACGTAGTTTAGCTTAAAAGTGCACACAGCTTTGATAAAAAATGTAGGGGCCTGAGCTCGGGATCACGAATTCTATAGGAGCACTCGGGGAACTAATTATGTTTAACGGATTAATTGTAATAAAGTCACTGTGCTCAATAGAAACTTGAGTTGGGGCATGTCAAAGAGGGACAGCTCAGATTTACAATATTGTGAACTACACGAATGGATGAAGCGTGCCATGACGAGTCAGAAATAGTGCCACCTCTCTCTACAAGTAAACAGTCTTTGATTTATGAGAGCAATATCCTTAACTTATATCTGTCAAAAAAATGGTCAACCATTGGTTTCAGTCGCTTAGAACACTTTTTTTATGTTCTTTTACGTTTAACGCCACGTGCTGGTAACCCCTTCCTTCGGACAGGCCTCTTCTTTTTCTTCCCACCACCACGCATTTTTCTCTTTGCATCTTTGATGATTTCGTCCCGTGTATTCTTTAAGTGTTTTTTTAGAGCTTTTCTAGGTTTAGCCCCCGCCATTATGTCTTCTGCAGTGTTAAGACCTGATTGTAGCGCTTTCCTCCCGAGGTATCTGGCACCCCTCATCAGCAAAGGGACAGCCGTACGTCGTAACGTTGAAAAATTGGATCGAAGCACACTCCCACGCTGGTATCTCACACCTCGATAGACTGTGAAAGGCTTTCTGTCCATTATAACTCAGTGCGTCGAAAGTTCAGTTCCACTGTTAAGCTCCCATCACCGAATGGGAATTTTTTTCCCTCACTCGTTCTTATATATATTGAGATATTGGTTATTAGATAAGCTGCGACATTCACATAATGGGGCCTGTCATATGTAATACTCAAGCTCTTCCCTCTATAGTTGGGGATGTGCGCGATGCGCAGCAGGCGTGCCTGGGTATCCCCAACACACTGGTGCTCCACTATATTGCTGTAAATATAGCACATGTCTGGGGGTGTATAGCTAGCACCCAATTTCTCCAATTTCATCTGATGTACCTCGTGAAAGGTATCTCTTTGGAAGACTGATCGATATCGCCCCTAGGTTATAATTTTGAACAACCCTTTGTCTTTAATATTTCTGTTAGCCTGTGATTTTAGGATTAGAGTATGGGCAGAGATTTCTTTGTTTACGATTTCGTATACTAAATCAGCCGTAAGAGTTGAGTTTTTAAAACTAACGTTTAAGTCTCTCACATCATCCTCAGCCGCACTATAACGGCCCGGACCTAGTGTTACTACTGTACTGTAATACCGTGCATCCCCAATCCAGGCGATATGTATGGTTTTTGATCCCGAGTTACCCCGGCTTTTTCACACTCATCAAGGCATCTGAGAATCGTAAAAACGTGTTCTTTATAATCAATATTTAAAAAGAGTGTGTCCAGCTGAATTTCGCATATTCCCACCTCATACGAATCACGACCCAATTCAATGGGTCCGTGGAGTTCTGTTACAAAGTTGGCCAGGGTGTTGTTAGAATGTACAGACAGAGAAGAAGAGGACGGTAGTGTGACGTAGAAATGGTTAGGCGCCAGGTTGCATACTATTTAAGCTTCTGGGTACCCTAGCCATTTCACCAGGTATATTTTTCTCTTTCCTGAGCCTTTGCTCTCTAAAATTTTTTCAATTTTAAACACATTTTTTCCTAAATGAAGTGTAAAATTCTGCAACTCCTCGCGGTAAAAGCCTCCTGCGATTACTTCCCCATTCAGATCTTCAACGTAATACAGGAATATCTTGAAAATAAAACCCACTCTAATAGACAGTTTATTTCCACGACAGTTTCGACGCCCACTGGCATCCTCCTCGGGTGGATACAGAAACACGAATGAACCAAAACAAGAGGGAAAAACAGTCCAGGGACCGACCGTTAAGAAATTCGCACCTAGGTTAGATACCATTCTCCAAACACCGAAAGGGCATTTTCATTAAGTACATTCGCGCAAATTTAAAACTATCTTCCTGTTCTAAACATATAGATTACAGATTCTATTATTTTTTTTTATTTTTTACATAATTATTACATTTATTATTAAATTTATTACATTTAATATTACATAATTATTTATTACAGAAATTATAAATTTATTATTACATTGGTTATTACATTGTTGTTTATTATACAGAACTTATAAACCGAAAAACGAATGAAAAAAGCCGATTAGGAAACAATCCAGAGACCATTGAGAAATTCGCACCTAGATTAGATACCGTTCTCCCGACACCGGAAGGGCATTTTATTACAGGGTCCGCTTATAAGTACATTCCCACAAATTAAAACTATCTTGTTCTATACATAGAGATTCTAATATTTTGACATAATTACTGCATTTATTATTGCATTTACATTTTTTAACATTTATTATTATTACCTTTACCCTAATTATTAAATTTATAATATTACCTTTATTATTACATCTGTTGCATTTATATTTATTTCCACATTTATTACTTCCATTATTACATTTACTAAAAGCGAGTAAGGAAACAATCCAATCCAGAGACATTTAAGAAATTCACACTTAGTTTCGAACACGTTCCCATGACTCCGTAAGGGATTTTTTGACCAAGAATCTCATTAAAGGGTCTAACTTATAAGTACCTTCGCACAAATTAAAATTATCTACTTTTTCTATACACACAGATTCTATTATTTTTCTTTTGACATAATTATTACATTTATAAAGTACCTTACTTGATTCCCAATCTATAGCATGATTATTTTGGCTGACGTGAAAAAATGGCATTATTAGTATTACAACTTCTGAAGGCAATAAATGTAATAAATCTAATAATAAATGTAATAATTATGTAAAAAATAAAAAAAAATAATAGAATCTGTAATCTGTATGTTTAGAACAGGAAGATAGTTTTAAATTTGCGCGAATGTACTTAATGAAAATGCCCTTCCGGTGTTGGGAGAATGGGATCTAACCTAGGTGCGAATTTCTTAACGGTCGGTCCCTGGACTGTTTTTCCCTCTTGTTTTGGTTCATTCGTGTTTCTGTATCCACCCGAGGAGGATGCCAGTGGGCGTCGAAACTATCGTGGAAATAAACTCTGTCTATTAGAGTGGGATTTTATTTTCATATTTTGACCTTCACGTAGAAAAAAGTTAAGTTTTTTGCATTTACAGGAATGTCTTATCTATAGGTCTCATCGCCGTAACTTTAAAAATTTCACCTGTCCAACCTTGGTCAAATCCCTTTGCGAATTTATTTCCCGAACGCGACAGCGTTATATAAGCATTGATTTTGAAACGCGCAGAGTATGGCGGTGTTCTACGAATATCTCTTCTCACATCAGGCTCTGTGCACGTACCTCTTTCTAAAATCTCGTTTGGTGTTGTTCCAATCGTGCGATGGTGTGAACGGTTGTAAGCACACCGGACAAAAAATTAGTCACCCCTCTCAGAATGTACCTAATAACGTGTGACGGCGCCTCTGGCCTTGATAACCGCACGAATCCGGCGAGGCAGAGACTCTACGAGGTTGTGCATGTACTGAACATCGATTTGCTGCCACTCGTTCATCAGCCGGTCCCGAAGTTCCGCCAGAGTCCGTGGGTGTCTATTCCTGCGCTTCACTTTCTGTTTCCAGCCTGAACAACAACTTCGACGCATTCAGGATTAAAGGCTTCATTGGACCTGCGATGTACTCGTCGCCTCCCATCATTGGAGAACAAACAAAAACGCGACTCATCGGACCAAATTACACGTTTCCAATCTGCCGCAGTCCAGTTTTTGTGCCTCTGAGCCCATTTATAACGTGCCAATTTGTGACTTGCTGTTAACAGCGGCCTCTTCCGTGGTACCCTGCTCCAGATGTCCATCGCATGCAGTTCTCGTCGCAATGTCCGTTCGGAAATTGGTCGCTGGAGAACCTCATTGGTTTCTTGGAGCAATTGTTCTCTGGTTTGAAAACGATTTTCAGTTACTAGACGAGAAACATGGCGGCGGCCCCTATTGTCGAGAATTGTTTTCCGGCCACAGTTACGTCGTCGATTGTCAGTTGATTGCGAACTACACCACTCTTTGTAAACTCGCTGGACAGTACGCGTTGACACACCAACAAATTGGGCTACTTCAGACATTTTGTGTCCGTGGGCTCTGCCAAACACGGTGGCTCCTTTTTGCCACTGAGTAACGTCTGCCTCACGACCCATTTTGCAGACTATATCCAACACACACTTTGTTCTTCACCACCTCACGAAACAGATCTGATCCTGTGTGCTACGTCACCGCTACTTGTCACTTACCAATGCTACATCAGCGCCCTCTGTGTGACCTTGAACTTCCTACCATCGGTGCTATTAGGGGTGACTAATTTTTTGTCCGGTGTGCTTATAATGAGGCCAATGATTCCAGAATGTTTATATATCTGTATGTGTTTTTATGTATAAAATAGCGGTGCCTGCGTTCCTTTATGGTACGTTGAACTCTTATGGTACGTTGAACTCTTACGGTACGTTGAACTCTTACGGTACGTTGAACTCTTATGTACACAATTGGTAGTGTAGTAGCTGATATTAAACTCTGCCAGCATGTTCTGAAAAGCTCGGCCTTAAACTCTTTCCCCATATCCGTACAAAAATAACCATGCACGTGGATAAGGTTGTTGTTGTTGTTGGTTAGCCGATCAGCCCACCCTGATCGAGCAAGCAGGCCGCACGCAGGTAACCGATCACCCTCTCCGGAGTGAACAAGAGGTTCAGCGCACTAGTGATGTTGTGTTGTGTTCGTTGTTGTGCTAGAGCGGTACAGTCTGTCATAATGTGTTCAATTGCTTGTGGTGTGTCCTGGCACAGGTGGCAGGTGTCGTCTGTGGAATTGTCTAGTCTATGTTTATATGTCTGTAAGTTGGGGTGATGTCCACATCGGAATCATGCCAAATTAACTCGATCCGATCTGATCAGGCTGGTCTCTGACCTGGAAGTGTGTGGCGGCTTCGCACCTTGAACCGCATTCGGACAGAGTCGTGTCAGTGCTTTGTGGGTTAGGTGTGTGTGTGTGTGTTTTCTGTACTGTGTGATGCATGTGGGGTGTGGTATGGAATGGAGTATTTGGTTATAATGTCTCTCTGGTGTTACCTTAATGGTGCGAGGTGTCGGTGCATGATTGTACATGTAGTGGCAAGGGTGTTGTGGGTTAGTTGTCGCTGATGCAATGAATTGTGTTTCCCTCATGTCTAAATGTTCCCTAACTTTCAGTATTTTTGTTTCTGTGTGCAGGTGTTCTATTGGTGTTGTTTGAATGCATCCTGTAATGATACGAAGTGCGTTGTTTTTTATTGTCTGTCAGATGTTTATGTGTGTGTTTGAGATAATGGGTGCCCAGCATGTGCTAGCATAATCCATAACTGAGCGAATATATTGTTTGTATATAAGTTATGTTGTTTCCTGCTGGTGTCCAAAGTTTGTGCCTGCTAGTACCCTAAGCGTGTTAAGTCTTGACGTACATTTGTTTTTAATGTCCTGAATGTAGTTTCCAAAAGATAATGATGTGCTGTATGTGACCCCCAAGTATTTTGGTCCTGTGAGTGTGTGGAATGTTGGTGTTGTTTAGTGTAAGCTGTGGAGTTATCTGGTGTTCTTTTGTGTTGCTTGTAAGCAAGGTGATGGTTGACTTTGTGGGCGCTACTTTGAGTTTATTGTGTGTGAGCCAGTCTTGTAACCTGTTTATGTATGTTTCTAGGGGTTCTAGGTAAATTCCACCGCGGAAAATTCCACCACGGTAAATTCCACCAGGTAAATTCCACCAATGGTAAATTCCACCAGAGTAAATTCCACCAGGTAAATTCCACCAATGGTAAATTCCACCAATGGTAAATTCCACCAATTGTAAATTCCGCCAATGGTAAATTCCACCCCAAATTATTTAAAATAAAATATGATTTAAATAAGTAAAATGTAAATATTTTATTCATATGGGTACAAATAGAAGAATACAACGAATATTACAATAATTTATGGTGCTCTTCCAATATGTGCTCTACCGCGAAATTTACATTCCAATACGTGATCTACCTTAGATTATTCGGATTAGCAGCAGGTACGTTAGTTAGCCTTATAAGGCTAACTAACGAAAATATCACGACTTAACCTAACCAATCGTCAAGGGCGTATAGTTGACCTAACGATTGGTTAGGTTAAGTCATGATATTTTCGTTAGTGCTAATCAGAATAATCTAAGGTAATATTTACATTTTACTTATTTAAATCATATTTAAGTAATGTAAGTAAAATGTAAATATTACCTTAGATTATTCGGATTAGCACTAACGAAAATATCATGACTTAACCTAACCAATCGTTAGGTCAACTATACGCCCTTGACGATTGGTTAGGTTAAGTCGTGATATTTTCGTTAGTTAGCCTTATAAGGCTAACTAACGTACCTGCTGCTAATCCGAATAATCTAAGGTAGATCACGTATTGGAATGTAAATTTCGCGGTAGAGCACATATTGGAAGAGCACCATAAATTATTGTAATATTCGTTGTATTATTCTATTTATACCCATATGAATAAAATATTTACATTTTACTTATTTAAATCATATTTTATTTTAAATAATTTGGGGTGGAATTTACCTGGTGGAATTTACCATTGGTGGAATTTACCTGGTGGAATTTACTTTGGTGGAATTTACCATTGGTGGAATTTAACTGGTGGAATTTACCGTGGTGGAATATACCGTGGGGGAATATACCGGCCACCGTTTCTAGGTTATTTGTAGCGGTGTCGATGTTGTTGTGGATGGATGTTAGAGTGATGTCATCTGCATATGATGATAAGGTAAGCTTGTTATCTATGGGTGTTGGAATGTCATGTATATATAAGTTGAACAGTGTTGGTGAGAGAACAGAGCCTTGAGGGACCCGTTCGGAAAAAGCTTGTTTTTGGATGACTTGCCATTAAATGTGACATGTGAGTATCTTCCTGAAAGATAGTTGCTGAGCCACCTTTTGGTGTTATTGTGCATGTTTGTGTTGAGTATTTTGTTTATGAGAGGGAAGCGTGGGATAGCATCAAATGCTTTACTAATGTCTATTGTTGCTAATAGTGTACGTTGAGCTGGTCGTCTGGAGTTGATGCCATCCATGATGTGCTGCGTGATGTTAGTGAGTAATATCGTGGTTGAGTGGTGAGGTCTGAATCCATGTTCAGTAGGCGATAGTGGTATGTGTGGGTTGGTGATTTGTAAGATTAGTCTTTCTGTTACTTTGGAAGGTGTGCATAGTAAAGTAATGGGTCTATAGGAAGCTGGTTCTGTTGGTTTTTGTTTGGTTTGAGTAGTGTCATAATTTTACCTTGTTTCCATATGTCAGGAATGATGCAGTGTTGGTATATATATATGCTGATGTTTGTGAGAGCTATTATTCCCTGTGGGCCCAAGTGTTTAAGGTGTATGTTAGATATGTTGTCTGGTCCAGTAGCCTTCGAATTCTTAATGTTTTTGATGATCTTGGTGGTCTGGTCTGTATTGAAGGGTGTAATGGTCGTGTCGAGTCTGTAGGTTTTCTTGTGTCTGGCTGTTTGTCTGTCTGCGTGTTTCTGGTTGTTGTCTCTGTTTAAGTGACTTATCTTTGCGTAGTGATTAACTAGAATGTTAGCTTGTTGTGTATATGTTGGGATATTATAGGGATATTATAGGGTTGACCGTTGTTGTTGTTGTTTGGCCTCTTCTTTCTCCTCTTCAGAGGTGCTACCGTTGGGGGTGATGGCGTTCTCAGTTGTGGTACACGCGCGGCATGTTCAAGCCTTTTAACCTGTTCAGATTTCCTATTAATGTTTTGGGGACATTTATTTGTTGTAGTCTTTCTTTAATATGCTTCCATCCACTTTCTCACCAGATCATGGACAATGTCATCGATATTCGAGCCCTGTACCTTTGTTCCTTCCACAATGATCTCACCTGCATCGGTCCAGTGCGTGTTGGGATCCTCACTCAATAGATTATAAAGACTTAAACCTTTACTCCTCAATGTATGTGGGAGGCTTCGTTTTAATACATGCTCGATATGTTGTGGGGCCGACCCGTTATTCTGTCGTTGGTCAGCTTTAATGTCGGACACAGGTTCTATGTCGCCATGCTCATCGTTGTCTGTGCTATGCCTAATAACCAAGGGGATTTCTGTCGGATTCTTATAATTTTCGTACTCGTGAAGAAATTTCTGCAGAGCTTCTTGGTATAAGATTCTTTTCTCATCAGGTGTTTTCTTCACTGTTTAATAGGGCTAACAATCCGCTTTCCATTCTTTGGATTAATGAAAGAAAGCCACCCCCAAAGGGGTCGGGGGTGGCTTTCTTTCATTGACACAATTCGAGGGGAGATTTCTTTCATTGATCTGTAAGTTATTTAGGTAGGTAGGTTACTTAGGTTAGGTTAGATTAAGTTGTGATATTTTAGTTAGTTTAAATGAAAATATCATGACTTAACCTAACCAATCATCCAGGGCATACAGTACAGTAATAAATAATAAACAATTCCTTATGAAGGTGTTTTCACTTACATTCTTTACTTTAGTGATTTTGGGGAGGTGGCATTGTTTACTTGATAATTTTTTAGGGTGGAATTGTTTACTAGAAACTTTTGGGGGTGGCTTTCTTTCATTGATCCCATTCTTTTAAGCCTGCTTTTATGGGGTTCTAGAACCGTGTATGAACTCTTTGAACATTGCAATGAAGTATACACCTCGTGTGGAATCACTACCACTTTCTACATTATATTAATCTAGTCAGTAAAGGTCCCAAAAATGAAAATAAAATTGTGAGGAATGATCCCCCTCTTTGTACAATAATTCGTTTTTTCTTCGCCAGAGTTTTACTTTTACGAGCGAGTGTACGTATTATGATCTTGTAACGGCGTAGGCGAGCCTTCTGCGGGTGTTTCATTGATACAGCGCAATTTATAACGTTAAGACAGATTTCACATACATTTTAAAAAGTTGAAGTCCATATTTTTAGCAAACATCTCTTGCATTGCTCGGGGCAGGTGATGATAGATTTTTATTAATTCATGGTATTTCTTTAGCCTCTTTGTCATTCTGGAAAATACACCATTTCAGGCTCGTTTGGAAATATATTCGTTCTTAGAAGCACCCTAAACGTGTTTCGATGATGAAAGTCACAAAGCAAATATCCGTAACGTTGACCTGTAGCTCCTTTATAAACTTCCAAAAACTCCTTACGCTGATTCGGGAACATTTGATTGGCTAATACCCGAAATGGTGACACATCTCTATGTTGCGCGAATAAGACTAGATATTGTGTAATTAACGACACGTAGCGCATGTATCTATTTTTGAAAAATAGATTCTGATTGATGAAGAACACGCTTATGTTAAGATGGTGGGAGAACACTGTAAATGTCTCTGCAAACGTTTTATCCATTTCCAACATGAGATCATCAATTACAATGACTATGTTCATTTCCCTTTAACGAATTAACGTTATATACACCATTGTGGAACAAAATATCATCTTGGTATTCGTTGTGCACTGATTGATACGTCGAATAGCCACAAACAACTTCATGCACAAATTTGAGAACATCTCTCCCTTTTCTTTAATGATTTTAAGTATAAACAGTTTTACCACATCCTGTAGGGTCAGATATAATACATGTGGATGGGTTCGTGAACCTGAATTTTTCTACAGAATTCATCTCTAACACGTCACACTCCTAAGGGGTCATTTACAAAATATTAAAAAAATTTAAGTGGTGTTCCTTATATTCTATGGTCTTGTTTTTCCTCTTCTTCCACAGAACCGTGAATGACGATGAGGTAGAGCATCATGTACCCATCATCGATATTACAGACGACCCCGATGACAGTGTAGCTGTTGTCACAGACTTCACCCCCGCTAACGAGTACACACCAGCGACACCTGTAACACCACCACGCGACAAATCAAAGCGGGGGCATGATGAAGAGCCTTCCACGTCAGATATGAAGCGTGGCAGGAGTGCACCGGTTGTTAGACCCCCAGTAATAGAGCCTAAACCCTCTACGTCTTACGACACAACCCCGACAATAGTTCCTTCCTCAAATAAAGATGTAATCCCTTATTCCTGTTTAATTCAGAGTATATCATCCACAACAGCAGCTGCCTATATATATATATATATATATATATATATATGCACACACACACACACACACACACATATATATATATATATATATATATATATATATATATATTTTTTTTTTTTGACTTGGTCCGCAATCGATATGGACCGTGACTTATTTTTCGTTGGCAAGGTACTAGTATTGACGGATACCGTAATGAAATTGACTGGATTCTTTGGATCTGATATATTTGCATGTCGGTTATAAATAGATATAGAGTGTAATATATTTGTGGATAGTAGTCTATTAAGACTTGATCCTCTGGATCCAGAGATTCTATCTTTAGTTTTATATCGTTAATTAATTAGTTTTAAATTGATAATTATTTAGTTGTGTAAAAATTGGTCGTTGCCAATGTACAGGCAGTTTTTGCATCAATTTCTTATGTTCTTGTGGTTCGGAACCCACGTAAAATTGTAGGTCCCCTCCTCCACCACGGAGGACATACACAATACACAATTACGAACACAGTTAGGTAGACCAGCCATGAGTGGATCCTAGATTCTTTGTTGGTCTGAAACATTATAACATTACATTTTATATATATAATATATATATATATATATATATATATATTATATATATATATATATATATAAAGCTAGCGATCTGAAATTTTTTGTCAGTTATTATCATATTACGCCCTGACTATCTCGACTAGTCCAATGTCGATATCTAAAAAAATGCGGAAAATCAACATACCTTCATATATATATGCTTATATATATATATATATATATATATATATATAATATATATATAATATATATGTATATGCATATATATATATATATGCCTATATATATATATATATATTGCGTGTTTGCAGTTAAATGTATATGCATATATATTATATATATATATATATATATATAATATATATATATATATATATATATATATATATATATATATATATATATATATATATATATATATTTATATATATATATATAAATATATATATATATATATATATATATATAATATACATATATATATAATATATATATATATATATATATATATATATATATATACATATACATATATATATATATATGTGTAAATATACATATATATATGATGAATAAAACCACGAAGGAAAAAAGAAACACAAACGGGTGCTCAAGCGCTTTCGTCTAATGACATCCTCAGGAACACTGTCATTAGACGAAAGCGCTTGAGCACCCGTTTGTGTTTCTTTTTTCCTTCGTGGTTTTATTCATCATAAATACTTTTCACGTGTCACTTTCGTGAAATAATTTTTCATATATATATATATATATATATATATATATATATATTATATATACAATGTTATAATGTTTCAGACCAACAAAGACCCTAGGATCCACTCATGGCTGGTCTACCTAACTGTGTTCGTAATTGTGTATTGTGTATGTCCTCCGTGGTGGCGGAGGGGACCTACAATTTTACGTGGGTTCCGAACCACAAGACATAAGAAATTTATGTAAAACTGCCTGTACATTGGCAACGACCAATTTTTACAAAACTAAATAATTATCAATTTAAAACTAATTAATTATCGATTTAAAACTAAAGATAGAATCTCTGGATCCAGAGGATCAAGTCATAATAGACTACTATCCACAAATATGTTACATCTATATATTTATAACCGACATGCAAATATATCAGATCCAAAGAATCCAGTCAATTTCATTACGGTATCCATCAATACAGTACCTTGCCAACCAAAAATAAGTCACGGTCCATATCGATTGCGGACCAAGTCAAAATTTACAACCATATACATTACAATATATATACTTAGGAGGAAAAGTGTAGGTGTGGCTGTAAAGACTGTACAGTAATGTAGAAATGTGTGTGCACCCATTTTGGGTCTCCCATTTCAAGGTGTTTGTGGGGCAAGTGAAGATCATGAGTTTTTCAATACCTCACAGTACTATGGGGGGCACCGCTCGGCAGAGGAATCTCTTTAAATGGGGTGTGTAAGGACAGAGAGTATCCCCTAACCCAAGATGCTGCCTCCCTATATCCCACAACACTTGTGTTGAGCTGTGGGATCTATCACCACAAAGCCTTAATTTTACTACCTTAAACTATACCCAATCTATCAACATATGCGTCTAATCGATTTTTAAACATGTTTATAGACGTGCTACTAATTACTTCTACCGGCAAACTATTCCAGCTATTTACTATTCTATGCGTAAAAAAGTTTTTGGCAACTGCTGTCTCGAACCTTCTACTTGTCAACTTACACCCGTTATTTCTAGTCCTATTATATTGAGATATTTCGAAAAAGCTATCTCTATCTACGTTATCGAACCCATTCATAATTTTGAAAACCTGGATTAGATCACCCCTTAGCCTCCTAGTCTCGAGTGTAGTCAATTTTAACTCCTTAAGCCTATCCTCGTACGACTTTGACCTAAGCGACGGAATCATCTTAGTTGCTCGTCTTTGAACTCTTTCGATTTTGTCTATATCTTTGCGCATATGCGGATTCCAAAATTGGACCGCGTACTCCAAATGGGGTCTAACTAATGATTTATAAAGAGGAACTATAATATCGCGCGATTTGTACTCAAAATTTCGAGCTATAAAACCTAACACTTTGTTCGCCTTATTGACCGCTGCTGTACTTTGTTTCGCTACTTTTAAATCACCAGTGACTATAACTCCTAAATCTTTTTCCTGCTCTACGCTTGTTAAATCTTTCCCTGACATACTATACGCAAAATTACCGTTACGCGAACCTATATGCAAAATTTTGCACTTATCAACGTTAAATCTCATTTGCCATGTGACTGACCAATCAACGATTTTATTCAGATCTTCCTGGATTTTACCTCTATCTTCGTCATTAATCGCCCTACCACCCAGCTTCGTGTCATCCGCAAACTTTGAAACTGTACTGACTAGGCCGACATCTAAATCGTTAATATATATAAGAAAAAGCAAGGGGCCCAATACAGAACCCTGAGGAACGCCACTCGCTACATTAGCCCAACACGACTCCGCTCCATCAACGACCACCCTCTGTTTCCTACCTCGCAACCACTCTTCTAGCCAATTTATTACTACACCCCTGATTCCATGAGCCTTAGTTTTTTCAATGAGTCTTTTGTGCGGCACGGTGTCAAACGCTTTTTGAAAATCTAAATACACTACATCAACCGCCCGATGACGTCGTAAACGTCAACCACGCTTTGAAAAATTCTAAAAGATTAGTTAAGCAAGATTTGTTTCGCCTAAAACCGTGCTGCGTATTTCTAACTAGTTTATGCAATTCTAAGTGTTCGACTATACGATCCCTAATTATTGATTCCAGTAGCTTACCTACAACAGACGTTAAACTGATTGGCCTATAATTTCCCGCCGCACCTTTATCGCCTTTCTTAAAGATAGGTGTTACGTTTGCTAACTTGAAATTATCTGGTACGCACCCCTCAGAAATAGACGCATTAAAAATCTTTGTTAGCGGCACAACAATGCTATCTTTTAATTCTTTTAGTTGTATGGGATATATGGAATCCGGCCCCGGTGATTTACGCGTTTTCATTTTATCAATATAGCGCATTACCTCCCTTCACTAACCACAATATTATCCAAAATATTACCATTATCAAAAGGTATTATGTCTATGACCGTAGGGATATTCGTTACATCTTCTATAGTAAAAACTGACGTAAAAAATTCGTTTAGCAAGGTAGCCATTTCCTTGTTTTCAGAAACTAGATCTCCGTTAACATTTTTCAACGGCCCCAAGACACTTTTTACTGGATTTCTATTGTTGACGTATTGAAAGAATCGCTTGGGGTTTTCTTTACCGTCACGAGCTATGGAGATTTCAAATTCGCGCTTGGACTTTTTTATTACACTTTTCGCTTCACGCCTTAGAGATATGTAGTTGTTTCGTAACCACAAATTGTCTTTATCGCACTTATGTAGCCTATAAGCCCTATCTCTACTCTTTATAATGTCTCCTACTCTAGAAGTAAACCACAAGGGCTTTTGTTTACTTTCGCACGCTTAATTTTGTACGGTACACATTCCTCATTTATAGTCCTAAATACTGTTTCGAACGATTCCCACATTAGTTTTGCGTTGGAGTTCCCCATTACGTTTTCCCAATTGACGTGTGACAATTTATTTCGAAATTTACTAAAGTCTGCGTGCTGGAAGTTAGGAATTTTAGTCGAGTTAGTTGGTTTCGAGTGACTTACTGAGAGGACAAACTCTACCATATTGTGATCGCTATTGCTTAACGGTTCTATTACTTGAAGATCAGTAATTAGCCTATCATCCGTAGTTATTACTAAATCTAAAATACTGTCCAACCTCGTAGGTTCCCCAACCTTTTGAATAAGAAAGCTATCCTCGAGAAAATTAACTAAACGATTACCTTCCGCGTCTCCCTGCATTGTATCGTAATTCACGTTGGCGCAATTAAAGTCACCCATAACTAAAGCCTGCTCACTACCGATTATTCTCTTTAGTTCACGATATAACGCTTCGTCCGTATCAGCTGTTTGATTAGGGGCCTATATATAACCGCAACAAGAAGTTTGAAATCGTTCAATTTAAGTTCTGCTATAGTCGAATCTATCGGTTCTGGAATTGTGTGCTTTACTTCTATAACGTTCGCAATATTATCTTTGATATACAACATAACACCGCCTCCTCGCCTACCTATTCTGTTTTTAACAAAAAGTCTATAACCTTTAATTTGATACTCCCCTACAAAGTCACGAGTTTCAGTGCTAAGCCACGATTCATTTATCGCAATTATATCATAGTCTTTACAAGCAATTAAAGAAAAAAATTCGTTTCTTTTATTTCGTAGGCTACGAGCATTTAAGGATAGAACCTTCAAATTGTTTGTAATTGCGACACCTTCGCGAGCGCAGGGGAAATTTGTGGAATTTACGCTGGGACCGTTCGAGTTACGGCAGCCTGAAAAGAAGAGACAGTATTATGAAATAGTCTTCCTAAACGCGCAGCTCCAACGTCATTAAGATGAAGTCCATCTCCGAGGAACAAGTCCCTCCTGCCGTAGAAACTGTTCCAAAAATTCGCAAAATGCACTCCTTCCTGTTGGCAAAGAGACTTTAGGTTATTGTTAATATAGGTCGCCTTGCTGTAGAAATCGTTACGTTGGATAATTCGAGGAAGTATACCTGTTAAAACAATCTTATTAGTTTTTTCCTTTAATCGCTCTAGTAAGTCCCTGTACCTAGCCAGCAGTTCTTCCGATCTAGAATTTAAAACGTTATTAGTACCGACATGAATAACATACGTTGTGTCCTCGGCGGTACCGTCTGTAAATGGTCAACACTATTAGTTATATCCTCCACCTTGCACCAGGGTAGCAGTAACGGCGCCTACGACGAGGGTTTCTCCCACAGAATTCCTCGAGCTGCCCTCGAACAATGGAATCGCCAACGAGTCGTATTTCCGGTTCATCAGCATCTTCGAAACCTAAAACAGAAAACTTATTGTTTGTTATTACTGGTAGACATGTCTTAGGTTTTCTCAATGGGGCTCCATTACGCACTCGAACGAAGGGTTGGGAACTAGGGGAAGAGAGAGGGCTATTAATACTATTTATATTATTAGTAGAAACTGAGGCAGGAGGGGTCGTAACTGGAGTCTCAAGGGATTCTAATTTTGCCGTCAGGAGCATCACGCTTTCTTCAAGCCTTACTCTGGCCTCCTCTCACGTTCTAACTCGTTCCTCAGCACTTCCATGCTTGAGCACCACCTGCAAACTAACTGTTCATTATTATTAGCCATTGTAAACGCGTAAGCGGCAAATTTCCCTTCACAGCGACTGCAAGTACTTGACGGGGGTGCCATGCTTTTAATTAGTTAAAAAACAAAAAACAAAAAAACGAGCGTTTGGAAATTAATAAATTACAACGTAGGTCTACCGCGTTCTTGAAACGCAGAAACAGGTTCTTGTAACACAAATTTATACTAAATGAATATAGAATTAAGCTACCGACAAAAGATCTGTAAAAGAAGAGTATTTATAATACTTATCTGTCCGCGATTCGACCCGATTTTTTCCTTTTTTCACACGGTGTGTGACCACACTCTCCTGACCTCTCGAAGGAAGGAAATGAACCTTATGACTTCGTTTTCTGATAGATTTGAAAAACAAACAAGGCAAGCCACGTGCAGTAGCCTTGGTTTGATCAAATAATATAGTACTGAATAACGTCAATAAATGAAATATATTCGTTAATGAATGATAGTAGCACGAAGTAATTTAGTTAAGAACCCGAACACTATTTTTTTTAAAAACACTTCAACGAAAACCACTTATTCAATTCATAACACTGGACACTCGATATATATAGTATATATATATATATATATATATATATATATATATATATATATATATGCATATATATATATATATATATATATATATATATATGTTTAGGGTGTCCCAAAAAAAACAATATACTCTTTATAGCATCATATATTTTATAATTAAAAAAAAAAAACAATATATTGTTATAGCAATTACAAATGAAAGGTAAATTAGTAATCTACGTGATCAAAATGTTATAGCGAGTTGTTTGCATATAAAATTTAATTAACTACGCCAAGTGCGCAAAATGTTCACCGGCGGCATGAAAGCACTTTTGAATGCGTCGACTAACTGATTCGCAGACATGAACTAATGTGGATGCTGTGATGGTGCCGCACTTTTCCCTAATTGCATCCTTAAGGTGTTCGAGTGTTGCAGGTCTTGTACCATAAACTGCATCCTTCAGGTAGCCCCACAAGAAAGAATCAAGTGGAGTCAAGTCCGGTGAACGTGGAGGATACTCAACGCTTCCTCTTCGTCCTATCCAACGGTTAGGCAACGTTTCATCGAGGTACCTTCTGACATCACAATGATAATGAGGGGGGCTCCATCTTGTTGAAAGTAAAAGTGGTTTCCAAACAACTTCCGAACTGCAGGTATAATTTCTGTCCGCAGCATGTCGAGATATGCGGCACCGGTAACTGTCCCATTAAAGAAAAATGGTCCAACCAAACCCCTGGATGATAAACCACACCATGCTGTTAATCCTAGTAAATTACATGTTTATCCGCATAAAAGTGTGGATTATCAAGTGACCAGTACCTGCAGTTGTGTCGATTTACTGTGCCATTCAGCTTGAAGGTAGCTTCATCAGACCACACGATTTTGTTGGCAAACTGTACGTCTTCGGCTTCCATTGACTGAAACCATTCACAAAATTCGAGTCTGCGATCAGGGACATCTTCAGTCAAGGCGTGTAACAGACTTGGAATGTAGCTTTTCCATTTTGCCGACTTTAAAATCCAGTGAACACATGATTTGCTGATTCCGGTCTCACGGGCGCATTGCCTAACTGATTTCTGTGGTGGTCGATTAAATTTTTGCAACACTAAAACGGAGTTTTCATCAATCGCACTTGATTTGCGTCGTCCAGATCTTCGTATGTGCATATCTTGAGCAGATCCCTCTGCCTCAAACTTGTCACGGATGCTTGTAATGGCGAGACGTGTCGGTGGCTTTGTACCAAATTCCCGGATCCATTGCCGTTGGACTTCGGACACATTCTCAAATTTCCAATACCATTTCAGAACACTTTTTCGTTGCTCCAGTGTCAAACGTTTACGCAACATGGGTTCTTTTGCTGAACTGAATAAAGTTCAATGCTGTAGAGTTTGTATCGTGCAAATGAGTGCGTAGGCTAAGTCCGAAGCAAGCTTGTGAGTGACTAGACTACGTTCGGTCCATAGGCTTCGCCATTACAAGGCCTTTCATAAAACAAGGCCAGGCTTAGTCGACGCATTCAAAAGTGCATTCATGCCGCCGGAGAACATTTTGAGCACTTGGCGTAGTTAATTAAATTTTCTATGCAAACAACTCGCTATAACATTTTGATCACTTAGATTACTAATTTACCATTCATTGGCAAGTGCTATAACAATATATTGTTTGGGTTTTTTTAAATTATAAAATATATGATGCTATAAAGAGTATATAGTTTTTTTCGGGACACCCTTATATATACACACACACACATATATATATATATATATATATATATATATATATATATATATATATATAAATATATGCACACACACACACACACATATATATATATATATATATATACATTATAACTGCAAACACGCAGTATAATTAACGTAAAGAACGACGCGTATGTAGAGGAATTACGACATTTGTTTGAGTGAGGCCCGTGGTGTAATGGTTATCATATCTGACCGGCAATCGGAAGATCCAGGGTTCGATTCCCGGGTGTTTCCCTCATTTTTTAATTTGTTTTGTTCTTTCGCTCTCATCTTGCGCGGATAATTCTCCAATACAAAGCGTCGTTCTTTACGTTATATATATATATATATATATATATATATATAGAAGATGTAACGAATATCCCTACAGTCATAGATATAATACCTTTTGATAATGGTAATATTTTGGATAATATTTTGGATAATATTGTGGCTAGTGAAGGGAAGGTAATGCGCTATATTGATAAAATGAAAACGCGTAAATCACCGGTGCCGGATTCCGTATATTCCTTACAACTAAAAGAATTAAAAGATAGCATTGTTGAGCCGCTAACAAAGATTTTTAACGCGTCTATTTCTGAGGGGTGCGTACCAGATAATTTCAAGTTAGCAAACGTAACCCCTATCTTTAACAAAGGCGATAAAGGTGCGGCGGGAAATTATAGGCCAATCAGTTTAACATCTGTTGTAGGTAAGCTACTGGAATCAATAATTAGGGATCGTATCGTCGAACACTTAGAATTGCATAAACTAGTTAGAAATACGCAGTACGGTTTTAGGCGAAACAAATCTTGCTTAACTAATCTTTTAGAATTTTTTCAAAGCGTGGTTGTTACAACAGTCATCGGGTAGTTGATGTAGTGTATTTAGATTTTCAAAAATCGTTTGACACCGTGCCGCACAAAAGACTTATTGAAAAAACTAATGCTCATGGAATCAGGGGTGTAGTAATAAATTGGATAGAATAGTGGTTGCGAGGTAGGAAACAGAGGGTGGTCGTTGATGGAGCGGAGTCGTGTTGGGCTAATGTAGCGAATGGCGTTCCTCCAGGTTCTGTATTGGGCCCCTTGCTTTTTCTTATATATATTAACGATTTAGATGTCGGCCTAGTCAGTACAGTTTCAAAGTTTGCGGGTGAATCAAAGATGAGTGCTAGGGCGATTAATGACGAAGATAGAGGTAAAATCCAGGAAGATCTGAATAAAATCGTTGATTGTTCAGTCACATGGCACATGAGATTTAACGTTGATAAGTGCAAAATTTTGCATATAGGTTCGCGTAACGGTAATTTTGCGTACAGTATGTCAGGGAAAGATTTAACACGCGTAGAGCAGGAAAAAGATTTGGGAGTTATAGTCACTGGTGATTTAAAAGTAGCGAAACAAAGTACAGCAGCGGTCAATAAGGCGAACAAAGTGTTAGGTTTTATAGCTCGAAATTTTGAGTACAAATAGCGCGATATTATAGTTCCTCTTTATATGCATATATATATATATATATATATATATATATATATATATTATATATATATATATATATATATCATATATATAGATATATATATACACATATATATATATTATATATATATATATATATATATTAGTGATGTAGCGGATGTCATTTTTTTCACATCCGCGGATGCGGATGCGGATGAGGATGTTTGATTTCAACATCCGCGGATGCGGATGCGGATGCGGATGTCTACATTTTCGTTATTTTTTAGGATATATTCGAGATTTGTTGTGTTTAACGTATATAATAAGTTATTATATAGAGAGAGCTGTAGCTATAATGTAGTATAATTGATTAATTGTACAATAATTGCTGTACTTTTCTCTGAACATATAAAATAATATCAAGCATCTAACTAATATAGAAATCAATCAGTGAATTCGTCTGCAAATAAATTCGTTATATTTTGTTGAGTTTCAGCCACAATTAGAAACCATAATTGTGTTACCAGGATGCGGGACGTGAACCCAACTCAAATGCACCCCACCGACCTCTTTCCCCAACCTCCACCCTTATAGAAAGAGATCTTTAATTAGCTTCATAACTATTTATATTAAGTTTAAAGTTTTATTAGGCATATTTATAAATGAGTAATTAAAATAAAGTAAACTAAGATGTTCATCGTTTAATGTTCAAACTTAATTATAGGAAGGTTATGCTTAAGGAACATTAATTTTTCTGCCTTTTCTGCTGCCAGTCTGTTTCTCTTTTCATCATATATTAATCCAGCACTGCTAAATAATCTCTCGCTTGGTACGTTTGTTGGAGGACAGGCTAAATGTTTCCTTGCAAGTTTACTCAAGTATGGATAGATATTCTGCGTATTTTTCCACCAACTAATAGGATTGTCACATGCAGCCAGGCGTTTTTCTTGGTGATAGCTCTCGATCATTTTTACTACATCTTTTGACATCGCGTAGGTCTCGTCATTGCTGCTTGACTCAAGAAACTGAGAGACAGATTCTGTGATAGATTTGCTTGTTGAAGGTGTTGGTTCTGTCACTGAAACTTTTATTCTTTTGGTGGGTGACGAAGCGACAGATTCAAGAGATTGAAGCTCTTCAACTGCTTTGCCAAGTGATGATTTAACTCGTTCTAATGTACTAGGTGAAAATAACTTAGCTTTGTAACGTGGATCTAAGTAGGTTGCAAGAGAGTAACTTCATACAAGAACAGCCTCTCGTCTTGTCGCTTGCATCACTTTTGCGCACAATGAACTAGTTCTATTAATATAGTAGAATTTGATAATTTCCGCTTATTAATGACGTTTTATCTCAACGGTCCACATCCGCACGACATCCGCAGTCCAAAGTGCGGATGCGGACGCGGATGCGGATGCGAGAAAATGTGCGGATGTTCCGCGGATGCGGATGCGGATGCGGATGTGACCTACATCACTAATATATATATATCAGGTCATCCCATAAGTAATGTCGTTTTTTAGATCGGAATTTCAAGGACAAAAAAAACAACTGAAATTTTTTAACCTAGTATATATTTTCCATCGGAATCAATGACACTCTGCCAACGTCCTAGAAGCTTTTCAATGCCATGTTTATAAAATTCAGGAGGATTTGAGGCAAAAAACGTAAAAGACTGATGTCCAGGTCATCTAAAGAAGTATACTGTTTCTCGTCAAGATAGTTTTGCAGACTCCTGAAAAGATGATAATCTGAAGGCGCAAGGTCTGGAGAATATTGAGGATGTGGAAGTTTTTCTCACCGAAGCTCCTCAATTTTTGCAGAAGTGATCTGAGCGGTATGAGTACGTGCGTTGTCGTGGTGAAACACGATTCCTTTCCGATTAACCAAAGAAGGTCTCTTTTCTTTTAGTGCAGTGTTCAATCGATCCAGTTGTTGACAGTAGACTTGAGCGGTGATTGTTTGGTTTTGTGGTACAGTAAGGTTTCAAAGTGTATTACACCACCTTTATCCCTCCAAACACTAAGGAACACCTTCCGAGGGTGAAGATTTGGTTTTGGCTGTGGTATCGCTGGTTCTCCGGCACAAACCCACTGTCGACGACGCTTAACATTCTGGTGCAGTATCCACTTTTCATCACCAGTCACTAAACGGTGCAAAAACGGATCTTGCAGTTCACGGGAATGAAGAGCTGTGGTAATGTTTACCCGCACCCTCAGATTGTCGACCGACAATTCATGTGGCACCCATTTTCCTAACTTAGGTACCAGTGATGTAGGTCTCGAGATCGGTCTCGGTCTCGAGACCGATCTCGAGACCCAATTTGCAAATCTCGATCTCGATCTCGGTCTCCGCTATTTAGATCTCGGTCTCGATCTCGGTCTCGACAGACGCCGTCTCGGTTTTTCTCCCCGAGACCTTTCGAGACCTCTCGAGACCGTAATGAAAAATACATGTTATTGGCATACTCATGATGGTGGCTTGGTTGAACAGACACAAATCAGAATGTTTATGAAAGTTTGTAAAAGTAAGGGACTCTAGGTATTCAGTAATCAGTCACCCTGTTTTGAGTTGCCACGTTTGTCTTGGGGAGGTGTGTGGGTCTGGATTTTTTTAGGTTAGCGCTACAAAAAAATTTGCCCCCCCCGCCCCCCCGTCAGATTAATTTTATTGGAAATGGAAACACTAAATAGAGAATTATATATATTATATATATAAGTATATATTATAAGGCCACTTAGTGTTGCCAAACGGCGTGTCAACCTCTGTTGAGTGATAAAAACGATTATCCTCCCATCCAATATGTATTTGAAAAAATATAATGCTTCACACAAAAATAATGCAAGAAATACAGCATAAAGAAAAGAGTACCGATAAATTCAATAAAGCATAGAATAACTCGACAACCCTTCACATCACTTATATTTACAACGTACCGATTCGTAGAACAAATCGTAAATGCCAATTGTAAATGTTAAAAAATGACGTCATCAATGACGTCACGGTGGAACTTTTATCACGCCACACCTCCCCTTAAGCTGAATTTATTTTGTTTCCTAATCAGTTTTTGGCACGTGCTGTTAGTGACAGTGTGTAGTTTAGTTTTGTATTCCATTTTATTAACGGTGTAGTGTATTCAGTTTGACTTATAGATTTGTAAATAATCATACTAAAATATGTCTGATCGGTCAGCCGTTATAATTTTTGGCTATAATAATCACAAAGACAATGTGATGTGACAATGATGGCCACAAAAAAAAACACATGACATTTTGCAAATTTTGTGGTCTCGATCTCGATCTCGGTCTCGAATTTTAAGGGTCTCGATCTCGGAAGGTAGATCTCGATCTCGAACCTTTGATCTCGGTCTCGATCTTGGTCTCACAGGATCAGCTCTCGGTCTCGGTCTCAGTCTCGGACTTGGTGGTCTCGACTACATCACTGTTAGGTACTTTCCCGAGTTGTTGCAAATGTCGATGGATAGTGGACGGGGATGAATTGAGTTTCTGGGCCAATTCTTCGACAGTTGTTGAACAATCTTCTTCAAGTGCGGCTAACAGCAGATCATCATCAAACTCAGCAGGGCGTCCAGAGCGTGCTGCATCTGTCAAACAGCAGTAACCATTCCTAAACTTTTGAAACCATCTTTGACATTTCCTCACATGCAGAATATCGTTGCCATAAACGTCCTGAATGTTTCGCGTTGCTTCAGTAGCACTATTCCCTTTTTTGAACTCGTAAAGCATTGCATGCCTGATATGCTCTTCTGATACCGGTATGTTTATGAGAGGTTCACATAAAGCAAAACACACGTCTTCACTGGTCAAGGTCTGTAAACTATGTAGCGAAACACGATAGATCGCCTCTTAGATATAACCTTTTGAAAATTTATGCTTAAACCGAGGAGGACTAGTTTAAACTTAATCTATCGTAAAAAACGACATATATATATATATATATATATATATATATATATATATTAAAAAAAAATAGTGTTCGGTGTAGTCTTAACTAAATTACTTCGTGCTAGTAATCATTCATTAAAGAATATATTTCATTTATTGACGTTTTCAGTACTATATTATTTGATCAAATCAATGCTACTGCACGTGGCTTGCCTTGTTTGTTTTTCAAATCTATCAGAAAACGAGGAGTCAAAATGTTCATTAATCCTTCCTTCGAGAGATCAGGTAGAGTGTGGTCACACACCGTGTGAAAAAAAGGAAAAATTCTGGTCGAATCGCGGACAGATAAGTATTATAAATACTCTTCTTTTAAAGATTTTTCGTCGGTAGTTTAATTGTATATTCATTTAGTATAAATTTGTGTTACAAGAACGTGTTTCTGCGTTTCAAGAACGGGAGGGAGGTTGACCGCTACTCCTGCATGCTGCGTTTCCACCCCACCTTCAGGGGGGGAATTGGAGGCGGGGATTTCGTTTCCCTCGCTGCCCGACGCACTTCTTGGAGATCTGGCTTGCTGAACTACCTCCGAGTAACTGGGCTTTGGGAGGAGCGTCTCTTTCAACGCATCTAACTCTGACCGGAACTGTTCTATCGAAATCGCGTTTTTCTGATTTGACACTACGTGTTGGTGTTTCAGTTCAACTATCGACTTTTGTACCTCATTATACTGTTTGAGGAGCACCGAGACGTTTACGTCACCCATAGAGATTACCGGTATTCTATGGAAGTTAGTAACGTAAAAGGTAATATTATTCTCATTAACCCGGAGAGTCGACACTTTATATATATATATATATATATATATATATATATATATATATATATATGCCGTAAAGAACGACGCTTGTATAGGAGAGCATCCCGCGCAAGATGAGAAGAGAGAACGAACAAATGAAAAAATGAGGTAACCACCCAGGAATCGAACCAGGGATCTTCCGATTGCCGGTCAGATATGATAACCACTACACCATGGTCCTCAGTCGATCAGAAGTCGTAATTCCTCTACATACGCGCAGAAACCAATGCCCCGAGGGGGCACCTCCCGCTTGCCGTATCGACTGAGGATCATGGTGTAGTGGTTATCATATCTGACCGGCAATCGGAAGATCCCGGGTTCGATTCCCGGGTGGTTACCTCATTTTTTCATTTGTTCTTTCCCTCTTCTCATCTTGCGCGGGATGTTCTCCTATACAAGCGTCGTTCTTTACGTTAATTATACTGCGTGTTCTTTGCAGTTGAAATGTATATATAGATACGGCATGCGGGAGGTGCCCCCTCGGGGCATTGGTTTCTGCGCGTATGTAGAGGAATTACGACTTCTGATCGACTGAGGACCATGGTGTAGTGGTTATCATATCTGACCGGCAATCGGAAGATCCCGGGTTCGATTTCCGGGTGGTTACCTCATTTTTTCATTTGTTCGTTCTCTCTTCTCATCTTGCGCGGGATGTTCTCCTATACAAGCGTCGTCGTTATTTATACTGCGTGTTCTTTGCAGTTGAAATGTGTGTGTATATATATATATATATATATATATATATATATATGCATACACAGAGTGTGATCAAATTATTAGAGCCACCCCTTGAAGAACACATTTTCATTATAATATGGTGTTTTTAGTTTAAATAATAACCTTTTAAGTATGCAGACAGTATTCCAAATTGTTAACACATGTAGTGTTCTCTACCTGAATAATAGAAACCTGGATAGGGGTTAATTTGGGGAGTAGTGGGAGGGGAGTATGTGAAAAGTGGGTTCAGTAGTGTTTCAGCTGTGAACGTGGAAGGTTGTGTGAAGTGGTCAGGTGCGTTAAGTGTATGTTAAATTAATGATAAGTTATTATATTTAAACCATTGTACGTAGAATTTGCACTCATACACCCATATGATATTGTTTCTCAGCAACGTATTATGATTATTTTTATTAAATTAGTGTTTCTTTACAGGAATAACTTTTATGTCCTGTAGGTTCCCCAACATGGGTAAGAAATGTGATGTGTCGCCAAAGAAAGGTAGAATGATGCTCTCGCTGCTGACGGCAACTGATTATTCTCACAGAAAAATAGCCCGAGATCTGAATGTGTCACGTGCGAGTGTTGACAGGATCGCATAAAAAATTAAGGTGAAGGGGATAATCCAGAGCTGACTCCAAAAAGAAAGGGTAAATGTGGTCGGAAAAGGATAATTACACCTAGAGCTGACAGATGCATTGAAAAGAAACTAGTAAATAATAGGAGAAGCACTACTAACAAACTTAAATTTGAGCTGGAGAAGGAAAATATCAACATTTCGACAATGACCTTAAGAAGGCGTGCCAGGGAATTTGGATGGAGTAGTCGCCGGCCAAGGAAAACGCCAAAATTGACTCCAACAATGATCAAAAAACGCTGAAAGTGGGCTAAATACTAATCAAAGTTCACTGTAGATGACTGGAAATCGGTAAGTCACAATATTTCAGTGATCTTGTATGCTTATTTTGAGTAAAATTTATTATTTTGATATTTGTATGACAAGGCACATTTCATTTTGGTTGCAATCATTTCTTTCTCTTTTCGTTTGCAGGTGTGTTTCAGTGACGAATCCACATTCCAAGTCATGTCTGATAAATCACAGTACGTTAGGCGACGTGTTGCTGAGGAATATCATCCAGACTGTGTCGTAAGTACAGTTAAGCATCCAACATCTGTCATGATATGGGCAGTGATAAGCGGTAAAGGTACTGGACGAATTTACATTGTTGAGGTACTATGAGGCAGGACCAATACCGAAATGTTTTGGAAATAAGACTTATTCCGCAGATCGCCGACTGGTTTTCAAATGGTGAGCCATTCCATTTTATGCAAGATTCGGCCCCATGCCACACTGCAAAGTCAGTTAAAAGTTTTCTGGCTGCAAAGAATATTCCTCTCGTTGATTGGCCAGGAAATTCTCCGGATATGAATCCTATCGAAAACCTATGGGAAATAGTAAAGCGTAGAGTGAAAGGCGAGGAAATAACAACTCGAATACAGTTAACAGAAACGAATAATTGCCGTTTGGAACCGTGATCCTGAGATACAGGCCAGCTGCAAAGCCTGTATAGAGAGTATGCCTAGACGGGTTGCTGCCTTAATTAAGGCCAAAGGAGGACCCACTAAGTACTAAATGTGTTTCATATGACTGTAGAGTGTATATAAATATATTATGAAATAAAATATGTGTTTAAATTAGCCAAATTTTACAATTATTAGCATTAGAAATAAACTTATACAAGAAAAACTATTTTTTATGTAGTGGCTCTAATAATTTCATCACTCTCTGTACATATATATATATATATATATATATATATATCGTAAAGAACGACGCTTTGTATAGGAGAATTATCCGCGCAAGATGAGAGCGAAAGAACGAAACAAATGAAAAAATGAGGTACCCACCCTGGAATCGAACCCGGGATCTTCCGATTGCCGGTCAGATATGATAACCACTACACCACAGACCTCACCCAAACAAATGCCGTAATTCCTCTACATACGCGCAGAAACCAATGCCCCAAAGGGGCACCTCCCGCATGCCGTAACATATATACATTATAACTGCAAACACGCAGTATAATTAACGTAAAGAACGACGCTTTGTATAGGAGAATTATCCGCGCAAGATGAGAGCGAAAGAACGAAACAAATGAAAAAAATGAGGTACCCACCCTGGAATCGAACGTTAATTATACTGCGTGTTTGCAGTTATAATGTATATATGTTACGGCATGCGGGAGGTGCCCCTTTGGGGCATTGGTTTCTGCGCGTATGTAGAGGAATTACGGCATTTGTTTGGGTGAGGCCTGTGGTGTAGTGGTTATCATATCTGACCGGTAATCGGAAGATCCCGGGTTCGATTCCAGGGTGGGTACCTCATTTTTTTATTTATTTCGTTCTTTCGCTCTCATCTTGCGCGGATAATTCTCCTATACAAAGCGTCGCTCTTTACGTTAATTATACTGCGTGTTTGCAGTTATAATGTATATATATATATAGATAGTCCCCGACTTACGATAGGGTTAGGGACCGAAAATGAGATCGTAAGTTGAAAAATCGTAAGTCGAATGCACTTTTAAATGTATTCTATAGAGATAGGGACTTAAGTTCCCATTCTTGAATATTTTCATTCTTAAAATAAGGTTAAAATAAACACTAAATTACCACAATTGTTTTATTAATTGAAAGAAAAACATAGTTCACAGTATGTAATTAAATGAAATTAGTTAATTACCATTCATATAATGGCATAAACAAATCACTAATCGCTGTCAGATGAAACACGCATTTCCACAGGGTCATCAACGTCTCCCTCACATGTACTAAAAGATTGGATGCCACTTGTTGAAGGAGCAGAAGAAGGCGTCTTCTTTAGAAAAATATCCAATGTCGTCTGAACAGTTTTCTTTTTTTTTCGTTGTAGATTTCCTTGTAGCATGAAGTGATTCATTTACCATCCTCTCAACTTTTGCAAATCTTTCTACATTTGGGTCCATTGCATCGAACATTTGCATTGCTTTATTAAGCGTAGAAAATGCTTCTGCCAATCCGTTCTTTGTAAATTTTCTTGTTTCTTCTTTATCCTCTTCTTCATTTTCTTGTTGTTCTTTTGCAAGCAGGAGCAAGTCATCATTTGAAAGCTCCTGAGCCTCAATATTAAGCAAGTCTGCAACATCATCATCGTTGACTTCCAGCTCGAGATCTCTTCCAAGCTCCACAATATTATTTCTTATTTCACTAACACTGCCAGCTATGTCAAAGCCTACAAAAGAGTTCACATGCTCTGGTAATAGGTTCTTCCAAATTCCATTCATACATTTCTCTGTAATTTCGTCCCATGATGTTCCAATGTTTCTTATTGCCTGCAAGATATTGTAATCTTTCCAAAACTTTGTAAGTGACATTCCTTGTTCAACTGCTTCGATAGCCTGGGTGAAGATTCTGCGTAAATAGTATGCCTTGAAGGTGGCCACAGTACCTTGATCCATCGGTTGGATGATAGCAGTTGTGTTTGGTGGCATAAAAGCTACTTCAACATCAGGATGTAGATCGCTAAGATCGGCGTGTTGCCGTCTCGTTTTTTAAGTTGTCGTACGGCAGTGGAGTACTATTAAAGTATGCTGTTTATTGAGTGTTATTTGCAATTTTAATGAAAAAAATATGATCGTAACTTCGAAATATCGTAAGTCGAGCAATCGTAAGTCGGGGACTATCTGTATGTATATATATTATATATATATATATAATATATATGTATATATATATATATATATATATATATATATATATATATATATATGCATATATATATATATATTATTATATATATATATATATTATATATATATATATATATATATATATATACAGGGTGTTTGAAAACTTCCTGTACAAATTGTAATGGGGGATAGGCAACACCAAGACAAACCCTTGTCGTCTATAAGTGTATGTCCGCTGACGTCACCATTCTGCGCGAGAGGGCGCCGCTGCAATTGGCTAAAAGGTGAAGTGGGCTAGACTCGCGCTTGCCGCGGGCATTCTTAAATCGGACGTAGTACGCATAACATGGAGCGCTTCACGACTGCTGAGATGGCTGACATGCATATGGTGTATGGGGCTGCCAATGGAAATGGAAGAGCTGCTGTGAGGTTGTACCGACAGCGCTTCCCAAACAGACGTGTGCCAAACCACCAAACGTTTGCGCATTTGCATCGGCGACTGCGAGAAACTGGAACATTCCATGCAAACATGCGTGACACTGGTCGGGAGAGAAACGTGCGCACTCCTGACATGGAAGAAGAAATCCTCCGGCGATTTGAGGACAATCCAAGCGCAAGCATGCGAGGTGTTGCATATATCCTCGGTGTGAACCACGACCTGGTCTGGAGAGTGTTGCACGAGCAGCAGTTACATCCGTTTCATCGTCAGAGAGTCCAGGAATTACAACCTCAGGATTACCCTCTTCGTGTGGAATTCGCACGCTGGTTTCTGCAGCAGACAGCGGGGCAGCCTAATTTTCCGGCTTATGTGCTGTTCTCAGATGAGGCCTGTTTCACACGTGAGGGTGTGTTTAACATGCACAATTCTCACGTGTGGGCGCACGCAAATCCACATGCTACACGGGTGCATGCTCATCAAGAACGGTTCGCCGTCAATGTTTGGGCGGGTATCTATTTATAACCGACAGGCAAATATATCAGATCCAAAGAATCCAGTCAATTTCATTACGGTATCCATCAATACTAGTACCTTGCCAACCAAAAATAAGTCACGGTCCATATAGATTGCGGACCAAGTCAAAATTTACAATCATATACATTACAATATATATATATATACTTAGGAGGAAAAGTGTAGGTGTGGCCGTAAAGACTGTACAGTAATGTAGAAATGTGTGTGCACCCATTTTGGGTCTCCCATTTCAAGGTGTTTGTGGGACAAGTGAAGATCATGAGTTTTTCAATACCTCACAGTAGTATGGGGGGCACCGCTCGGCAGAGGAATCTCTTTAAATGGTGTGTGTAAGGACAGACAGAGAGTATCCCCTAACCAAAGATGCTGCCTCCCTATATCCCACAACACTTGTGTTGATCTGTGGGATCTATCACCACAAAGCCTTAATTTTACTAGCTTAAACTATGCCCAGTATATCATCATATGCGTCTAATCGATCTTTAAACATGTTTATAGAAGTGCTACTAATTACTTCTACCGGCAAACTAATCCAGCTATTTACCATTCTATGCGTAAAAAAGTTTTTCGCAACTGTTGTCTCGAACCTTCTACTTGTCAACTTACACCCGTTATTTCTAATCCTATTATATTGAGATATTTCGAAAAAGCTATCTCTATCTACGTTATCGAACCCATTCATAATTTTGAAAACCTGGATTAGATCACCCCTTAGCCTCCTAGTCTCGAGTGTAGTCAATTTTAACTCCTTAAGCCTATCCTCGTACGACTTTGACCTAAGCGACGGAATCATCTTAGTTGCTCGTCTTTGAACTCTTTCGATTTTTTCTATATCTTTACGCATATGCAGGTTCCAAAATTGGACCGAGTACTCCAAATGGGGTCTAACTAATGATTTATAAAGAGGAACTATAATAATACGCGATTTGTACTCAAAATTCCGAGCTATAAAACCTAACACTTTGTTCGCCTTATTGACCGCTGATGTACTTTGTTTCGCTACTTTTAAATCACCAGTGACTATAACTCCTAAATCTTTTTCCTGCTCTACGCTTGTTAAATCTTTCCCTGACATACTATACGCAAAATTACCGTTACGCGAACCTACATGCAAAATTTTGCACTTATCAACGTTAAATCTCATTTTCCATGTGACTGACCAATCAACGATTTTATTCAGATCTTCCCGGATTTTACCTCTATCTTCGTCATTAATCGCCCTACCACCCAGCTTCGTTTCATCCGCAAACTTTGAAACTGTACTGACTACGCCGACATCTAAATCGTTAATATATATAAGAAAAAGGAAGGGGCCCAATACAGAACCCTCAGAAACGCCACTCGCTACATTAGCCCAAAACGACTCCGCTCCATCAAAGACCACCCTCTGTTTCCTACCTCGCAACCACTCTTCTATCCAATTTATTACTACACCCCTGATTCTATGAACCTTAGTTTTTTTCAATGAGTCTTTTGTGCGGCACGGTGTCAAACGCTTTATGAAAATCTAAATACACTGCATCAACCGCCCGATGACTGTCCTAAACGTCAACCACGCTTTGGAAAAATTTTAAAGATTAGTTAACCAAGATTTGTTTCGCCTAAAACCGTGCTGCGTATTTCTAACTAGTTTATGCAATTCTAAATGTTCGACTGTACGATCCCTAATTATTGAATCCAGTAGCTTACCTACAACAGACGTTAAACTGATTAGCCTATAATTTCCCGCCAAACCTTTATCGCCTTTGTTAAAGATAGATGTTACGTTTGCTAACTTGAAATTATCTGGTACGCACCCCTCAGAAATAGACGCATTAAAAATCTTTGATAGCGGCACAACAATGCTATCTTTTAATTCTTTTGGTTGTATGGGCTATATGGAATCCGGCACCGGTGATTTACGCGTTTTCATTTTAGCAATATAGCGCATTACCTCCCTCCACTAACCACGAAATTATCCAAAATATTACCATTATCAAAAGGTATTCTGTCTAAGACCGTAGGGATATTCGTTACATCTTCTATAGTAAAAACTGACGTAAAAATTTCGTTTAGCGAGGTAGCCATTTCCTTGTTTTCAGAAACTAGATCTTCGCTTACATTTTTCAAAAGGCCCCAAGACATTTTTTACTGGATTTCTATTATTGACGTATTGAAAGAATCGCTTGGGGTTCTCTTTACCGTCACGAGCTATGGAGATTTCAAATTCGCGCTTGGACTTTTTTATTACACTTTTCGCTTCACGACTTAGAGATATGTAGTTGTTTCGTAACCACAAATTGACTTTATCGCACTTATGTAGCCTATACGCCCTGTCTCTACTCTTTATAATGTCTCCTACTCTAGAAGTAAACCACAAGGGCTTGTTGTTTACTTTCGCACGCTTAATTTTGTACGGTACACATTCCTAATTTATAGTCCTAAATACCGTCTCGAACGATTCCCACATTAGTTTTGCGTTGGAGTTCCCCATTACGTATTCCCAATTGACGTGTGACAATTTATTTCGAAATTTACTAAAGTCTGCGTGCTGGAAGTTAGGAATTTTAGTCGAGTTAGCTGGTTTTGAGTAACTTACTGAGAGGACAAACTCTACCATATTGTGTTCGCTTTTGCTTAACGGTTCTATTACTTGAAGATCAGTAATTAGCCTATCATCCGTAGTTATTACTAAATCTAAAATACTGTCCAACCTCGTAGGTTCCCCAACCTTTTAAATAAGAGAGCTATCCTCGAGAAAATTAACTAAACGATTACCTTCCGCGTCTCCCTGCATTGTATCGTAATTCACGTTGGCGCAATTAAAGTCACCCATAACTAAACCTGCTCACTACCGATTATTCTCTTTAGATCACGATATAACGCTTCGTCCGTATCAGCTGTTTGATTAGGGGGGCCTATATATAACCGCAAAAACAAGTTTGAAATTGTTCAATTTAAGTTCTGCTATAGTCGAATCTATCGGTTCTGGAATTGTGTGCTTTACTTCTATAACGTTCGCAATATTATCTTTGATATACAACATAACACCGCCTCCTCGCCTACCTATTCTGTTTTTAACAAAAAGTCTATAACCTTTAATTTGATACTCCCCTACAAAGTCACGAGTTTCAGTGTTAAGCCACGATTCACTTATCGCAATTACATTATAGTCTTTACAAGCATTTAAAGAAAAAAATTCGTTTATTTTATTTCGTAGGCTACGAGCATTTAAGGATAGAACCTTGAAATTGTTTGTAATTGCGACACCTTCGCGAGCGCAGGGGAAATTTGTGGAATTTACGCTGGGACCGTTCGAGTTACGGCAGCCTGAAAAGAAGAGACAGTATTATGAAATAGTCTTCCTAAACGCGCAGCTCCAACGTCATTAAGATGAAGTCCATCTTCGAGGAACAAGTCCCTCCTGCCGTTGAAACTGTTCCAAAAATTCGCAAAATGCACTCCTTCCTGTTGACAAACAGACTTTAGGTTATTGTTAATATAGGTCGCATTGCTGTAGAAATCGTTTCGTTGGATAATTCGAGGAAGTATACCTGTTAAAACAATCTTATTAGTTTTCTCCTTTAGTCGCTGTAATAAGTCCCTGTACCTAGCCAGCAGTTCTTCCGATCTAGAATTTCAAACGTTATTAGTACCGACATGAATAACATACGCTGTGTCCTCGGCGGTACCGTCTGTAAAATGGTCAACACTATTAATTATATCCTCCACCCTTGCACCAGGATAACAGTAACGGCGCCTACGACGAGGGTTTCTCCCACAGAATTCCTCGAGCTGCCCTCGAACAATGGAATCTATATATATATTATATATATATATTATATATATTTACATATTTTATATATATATACAGGGTGTTTGAAAACTTTCTGTACAAATTGTAATGGGGGATAGGCAACACCAAGACAAACCCTTTTCGTCTGTAAGTGTATGTCCGCTGACGTCACCATTCGGCGCGAGAGGGCGCCGCTGCAATTGGCTGAAAGGTGAAGTTGGCTAGACTCGCGCTTGCCGCGGGCATTCTTAAATCGGACGTAGTATGCGTAACATGTTTATTTAAAGAAGGCATGTTTATTTAAAGAAGGTGCTGAAAGTTGCGACCGGTAGCATCAATGCATGCCCGACAGCGTCGAAGCATTGACCGACGTACACGTCGAAAGATTCCCGGCATTTCGGGAACAGTTCCAGCGGCGACAGCGATTCTTGCTACGAGGTCTTCTTCTGAGTAAATGGGAGTCTCGTACACGAGGTTCTTCATGTGTCCCCACAGGAAGAAATCGAGGCATGTTAAATCGGGCGATCTCGGTGGCCAGGCTACTGGCCCACCCCGGCCTATCCATCGGTCCCCAAAAGTGGCGTTCAGATAATCCCACACATCGTTGCTGGAGTGTGCTGGGGCCCGTCGTGTTGAAACCACATTCGTCTACGAATAGCCACGGGAACATCTTCCAGCAGTTCCGGCAACGTTTCTTCAAGAAATATCCGATAAACCCGCCCGTCGAGTCGGGCAGGCAGCAGGTACGGCCCAATCAACTTGCCATGGACGATACCCGCCCAAACATTGACGGCGAACCGTTCTTGATGAGCATGCACCCGTGTAGCATGTGGATTTGCGTGCGCCCACACGTGAGAATTGTGCATGTTAAACACACCCTCACGTGTGAAACAGGCCTCATCTGAGAACAGCACATAAACCGGAAAATTAGGCTGCACCGCTGTCTGCTGCAGAAACCAGCGTGCGAATTCCACACGAAGAGGGTAATCCCGAGGTTGTAATGCCTGGACTCTCTGACGATGAAACGGATGTAACTGCTGCTCGTGCAACACTCTCCAGACCAGGTCGTGGTTCACACTGAGGATACGTGCAACACCTCGCGTGCTTGCGCTTGGATTGTCCTCAAATCGCCGTAGGGTTTCTTCTTCCATGTCAGGAGTGCGCACGTTTCTCTCTCGACCAGTGTCATGCATGTTTGCATGGAATGTTCCAGTTTCTCGCAGTCGCCGATGCAAATGCGCAAACGTTTGGTGGTTTGGCACACGTCTGTTTGGGAAGCGCTGTCGGTACAACCTCACAGCAGCTCTTCCGTTTCCATTGGCAGCCCCATACACCATATGCATGTCAGCCATCTCAGCAGTCGTGAAGCGCTCCATGTTACGCGTACTACGTCCGATTTAAGAATGTCCGCGGCAAGCGCGAGTCTAGCCCACTTCACCTTTTAGCCAATTGCAGCGGCGCCCTCTCGCGCCGAATGGTGACGTCAGCGGACATACACTTATAGACGAAAAGGGTTTGTCTTGGTGTTGCCTATCCCCCATTACAATTTGTACAGAAAGTTTTCAAACACCCTGTATATATATCTATATATTACATATATATATTATATATATATATTATATATATATTATATATATCTATATATATATATGAATATGTATATCTATATATTATTATATTATATATATTATATATATTATATATATATATATATTATATTTATTATATATATATTATATATATATATATATATATATATATATATATATATATATATATATATTATATATAATATATATATATATATAATATATATATATGTATATATATATATATATATATATATAATTATATATATATTATATATATGTTTGAATCCTCCCCTCTATGGCCCTAGGGTGGTTCGGAGTCAACGGGGGTTCTTGTTTGGGAGGCAGCAACGGATATTTCTTCTATAACATTCTAATTCTTTTTTCTCGCTATAGGGTCGACAGTTCTTAATTCTTCTCTTTCTATAATACTCTGATACTTTCTCTGATACTAAAATTATCGACTTTTCTTTTATAAGTTATCGACTTTACTGACTAAGTTGTTCTGAAGATAGCCCAACTCGAAGGGGAAAATAAAAAGTTTCTCTTACTGTAATTTACTTCTAAAAAATGTACAGGTAGTGTTCTGAATTTACAGGGGTAGAGGTTCGACCACTTTCGACCATGGCTCAGGCCGGAATCTAAAAAAATTAAGGAGGCAAGGGGCCTCTGCCCCCTCCTCGCAGCGAGGCTGCTAACAAGGGAGTGTTAATCGAAGTAATCGAAGTGAAGTCTAAGAAGAAGTGACATTATTTTATAATTACATGATTTATATATTATCTAAATATTTTGGGAATGCAGTTGAAGGTTAAGTTTCCCCACTTTTAAACACGATCATATGAAAGATTCCAAATAAAAAAAAAATTTTTTTTTTTAAAACTAATTGTATTTTTCGCCGTCTATATTTCTGAAGGCGATATCATTTCGTAGTAGTACATAAGTACAATTTAAGTACATTACTGAGTACATTTTAGTTTTGGTTTATTACAATTATGATTGCGATTATGGATTATATGGATTACTTCACATTCGCTTATGATTGTCCATTACAGTTCTATTAAAGTACATTCTTACATTATATATTAAATCATTACATTTAATTACAGTTTCATTGAAGTACATTACAATTTATTATTAAATTAAAGTATTACAGTTAATTACAATTAAACAGTTACTATAACTTTGTTTTGTTTTTAGTGTTTCATATTAATAAACAATTAAGATGTTAGAAATATAATACAAAGTACACGGGCACATACGGTATGGATTTATATGCAACATAATATGTTATAAATTTGAATCAGAGCGAGAGGAGATATTTATCTTAGAAGCGTTCGATTTTGCTGTGATTAGCGAATTCGATCACTTACCTAAGCATTTATGAATATCTTGTGAGGGGTGAACGCACTTGAAAAAAAAATAATAAAAAAATAATACGAGAACGTATTTGCGCGTTTTCGAACGAATGCATAAAGTTTTGCGTTTCACGAGCAAAATGAATATTTAATAAAATTGACATAGGATAATGATCAAGATAAGATATGGACGTATGGGGGAGGGGGATATGGTCGAATAATAGTTATATTTATACTACATAACATATAAATAATAACTTCTATAGAGTGTACAGTTTTTATTATGATGTTAAAGAATTTTCATACATTGAATACTGGACATATGATGAAGGGAAATTAATGACGGGAAAATGTGACGTCATAGTTATTCAATTTGTACGTATAGTATAAATCATTATTAGGAAGATTTATAAGAACGAATTGGAGACAAAGAGTGGGTATTAATGACTAAGAAGTACAACTACGAGTTCCAATCCTGGTATATGCAATGTGTATGCATAATCTAGGGCCGAGGGTGAGATGGAAGACAATCATAATTAATTGTAATAAATTCTATAACAATGAAAAATGGAAAATAGATACGACTAAACCATAGAAATGGTAGATCGTAGGGTTGTGACACAAACGAAAATAGAAAGCTACAAATAAATTTTTTATCCAAACTCGCGTTAAGCGATTTTGGTTCTTATGTAAAAATGAATATTGATTATTCATTGTTCATTTTTACATATATATATATATATTATATATATATATATATATATATATATATATATATATATATATATATATATATATATACCTTACCTTACCTTACAACCTTACAAAGGTTCCGCGCGATGATTTCTCATTTCGCGAAGGTCAAGCTTGTCGCCCCTCCTCTCGAGTTGGCCTGGTGAAGTAGTGAGTTGGATTCTTGCGCTCTCCACCTCACATAGCCAGTAACGCCCGGCTCATCGGGGATTGTTCTGAGCCAGGCATCTAGTCTTCTTTTGAAGATTTCCACTGCAACTCCCTTTGTGTTTCTTAGGTCTTTGGGCAACTGATTAAACAGTTTTGGTCCTCTCACTACAAAACTATTTTCTTTCAGGGTTAAGGATGTTCCCTGTCTCGCCTTCAATTTGGGAATACGACACAGTCTACCGCTTCTACTTTCCACCGTTGTTTGGGGAGTTATGGGATTCAGACTAAGATTATGGACTAGTTTCTCCATTATTTTCCAAGTGTAAATAATGGTGTATCTCTCTCTTCTCCTTTCCAGTGAATATAGGTCTAGTTCTCGTAACCTTTCCCAGTAATTTAGTTCTTTGCACCCATTGATCTTGGCTGTGAAGCTTCTTTGGATCCCCTCCAGCTGTCTAATGTCTTCTTTTTTATATGGGGCTGTTAGGACCGAACAGTATTCCAATTTGGGTATTATCAGGGTTTTCAGTAGAGGAATCATTACATTCCTATCCCTTCGTTTAAAGGTTCTCAATATCTGACCCGTTATTCTCTTTGCTCTGTTTACTGCTATCTTATTTTGTGTTTCAAATTTCGCTTCATCTGTCATTACAACCCCTAAATCTTTTGCTCTGGAATTTCTCTGAATTTCCTGTCCATTTGGGGTATAATATTCCATGGACTTTAGGTCTTCTCTTTTTCCGTACCGTAATAGCTTAAATTTCTCGGTGTTAAACTTCATATTGTTGTCTTCAGTCCACTTGTAGATTTTGTTTATGTCGGTTTGTAGAGATCCTATGTCTTCTGGGTTCCTTATTTTTCTACTGATCTTTGTGTCATCCGCAAAGGATGTTACTGTGCTGTCTCTGGTAACGTCCTCATCTATGTCAGTTAGCATGATTATGAAGAGTAGTGGAGCTAATACTGTTCCTTGTGGTACTGAGCTGAGGACCTCTGATTCTGATGAAGATACTCCTTGTACTGTAACGACTTGCCTCCGCTCACTAAGGAAATTATATATCCATTTCCCTACTTTTCCTGTTATTCCCATATATTTCAGTTTATGTATTATGATTCCGTGGTCACACTTGTCGAACGCTTTAGCAAAGTCTGTGTATAATACATCATAGTTTTCATTACTTACAAGTGAATCAATAATGTTGTTGTAGTGTTCCATTAGTTGTGATAGGCATGATCTGCCTGATCGAAACCCGTGTTGGTTATCATTGAATTTTTTCTGAGTTTCCAAAAAGTCATAGATTTTCTGTCTAACTATTCTTTCAAATATTTTAGTGAGATGAGATGTAAGCGACACTGGCCTATAGTTTTTGGCCTCGGATCGATCTCCTCCTTTATATATTGGGACTATGTTCGCGCTCTTCAGGATGCCCGGTATTTCTCCCGTGTCTAATGATCGTCTCCATATCCAGTATAGGGGCTCAGCGATTGCATTCTTGCAGTTTTTGATCAGTGTGGCATTCCATTTATCCGGTCCTGCCGCTGAGTGTGTTTTTAGTTTCCCTATGGCTTGTGTAATATCATCCGTCGTAAAGTCGAAATCCGTTATACTTTCCCCTTGTGGTTCTTCTTCAAAGAACGCGTTTCTATCGCATATCAATTTGTCAGTTTTTGGGATACTGAAAGATGATTCATACTGAGCTTTTAATATTTCAGATATTTCTGTTAGATCATCAGATAAATCACTGTTCTCATTTTTTAAAGGTCCGATAGTCGCTTGGTTTTTCGACTTTCTTTTTGCGAAATTATAGAAGTACTTTGAGTTAACCTTTATCGCTTCTATAGCGTCATCTTCTTCTTTTTCTGTATGCTTCTCGATTTGTTCCTGTATGACGACATCGATACTTTGTAGTTTATCATTTAATATTTTTCTGATGTTGGTATCTTTACAAGTACTTAATTTTGCAGTCACTCCTTTTCCTCTTTCGGAACAATGCCCTCTTTTGTCTTTCGAACTTGCTTCTCTTTCCTCTTTGTTGTATCTTTGGGACATGTTTTTCCACAATTTCTAACGTCTTCTCCTCTAACGTCATTAGCATCTCTTCCGTTGTCTTGGCCTCGAAAATGGTTTTCCAATCTATTACTTCCATGCTGGATGTCACATCTTCCCAATTTATAGCTTTGGAGTGAAAATTAAAAATTTCGAATTTGCTTCTTTCTGTTGTGCTTGTTCTTTCCTTTCCTGTTGCCTTTATATTAGTTGTTATTTCAATGATATTGTGGTCTGATATCATAGTTGGGGATACTTCTACATTATCAATTAGATTACTGTTGTTTGTGAATACCAAATCTAGGCAGTTGTTTTTTCTTGTGTTTTCTGTTATTTCTTGCGTTAACATAAATTCATCAGCTAAAGCTAGTAGCATTTTTACCTGCTCCTGGTCTTCTCGTGTGCCCCCGTTGTCCTGGTGTATACATATATTTTTTCCTATCCTTTTATATTTCATGAATGGGAAATTAAAATCACCACAGAGAAAAATATTTGGGGTTGGAGAGTGTAGATCTTTTACTAAGTTTCTTACGTCTGTAATGGAATCTGAAAATTTTGAGGTTGGTGTGCTTGGGGGTCTGTACATTACAATTAGTACCATATTTAATTTTTCAATTTTTGCTGCTACACATTATACGTAGTTGTTTGAGGTACTTATAACCATTTCTGCTATGTGCCTTTCGCATGTGTAAATAGTACATCCTCCTTTACGTCTCACTGTTCTGTCGGCTCGGAGGATGTTATAGTTGTCAATTTGTATTACTTTTTTGTCAATACAGGACTCACAATTTTCACAGTTCGCCTGGAAGTCCTTTAGATGAGTTTCCGTGAGGCATGCAAAGTCTGCTCCGGCTTCTTGCATGAGTCTTTTCAGGTATGCAACTTTGTTCGTGGACTGGTTTGATTTAAGGCCCTGTGTGTTGGCTAGGATTATTTTTATTTTTTCTCTTTCTTTTTCGCATACAGGTGGTTCCGCTTTGGTTTCCAATGGGGGTGCCGGTTTCGTTGCCTTGTGGTCCTCCGAGAATTTACCTCTTTTTATATATATATATATATATATATATATATATATATTTTATATATATATTTATATACATATATATATATATATATTATATATATATATATTATAATATATATATATTTTATATATATATATGTACACATATATATATTTTATATATATATATATTATATACAGGGTGTCCCAGAATTAACTATCTATTTCAATGAAATCGGACAAATTTTTTAAAAACACACTTTTATTTATGTTTATCATGTTTAATATGTGTTAAAAATGTGTTAAAAATCTCCTATACAAGCGTCGTTCTTTACGTTATTTATACTGCGTGTTCTTTGCAGTTGAATGTATATAATGTTACGGCATGCAGGAGGTGCCTCCTTGGGGCATTGGTTTCTGAGAGTATGTAGAAGAATTACGGCATTTGGAAGAGTGAGGCCCATGGTGTAACGGTATCGCATCTGACCGGCAATCGGAAGATCCCGGGTTCGATTCCCGGGTGGTTACCTCATTTTTTCATTTGTTTCGTTCTCTCTCTCGTCTTGCGCGGAATATCTCCTATTCAAGCGTCGTTCTTTACGTTATTTATACTGCGTGTTCTTTGCAAGTTGAATGTGTATATATATATATATAACACATTTAACTGCAATGACCACGCAGTATATTAATGTATAGAAACGACGTAAGTATAGAGGAGTGTTCTGCACACGAGGAAGAGAAATAACGAACAAATGAAAAATGAGTTGACCGCCCGGGAATCGAACCCAGGACCTTCCGATTGTCGGTTAGACATGCTACCCCTACACTACGGGCCTCGATCAGTCAGAAGTCGCAATTCTCCTACATAGGGCAGAAACCAATGCCTTGAGAGGGCACCCTCGCAAATCGTGAATATGTACATTTAACTGCAAAGACCACGCAGTATATTAATGTATAGAAACGACGTAAGTATAGAGGAGTGTTCTGCACACGAGGAAGAGAAATAACGAACAAATGAAAAATGAGGTGATCGCCCGGGAATCGAGCCCAGGACCTTCCGATTGCCGGTCAGACATGCTACCACTACACTACGGGCCTCGATCAGTCAGAAGTCGCAATTCTCCTACATAGGGCAGAAACCAATGCCTTGAGAGGGCACCCTCGCAAATCGTGAATATGTACATTTAACTGCAATGACCACGCAGTATATTAATGTATAGAAACGACGTAAGTATAGAGGAGTGTTCTGCACACGAGGAAGAGAAATAACGAACAAATGAAAAATGAGGTGACCGCCCGGGAATCGAACCCAGGACATCCGATTGCCGGTCAGACATGCTACCACTACACTACTGGCCTCGATCAGTCAGAAGTCGCAATTCTCCTACATAGGGCAGAAACCAATGCCTTGAGAGGGCACCCTCGCAAATCGTGAATATATACATTTAACTGCGACTTCTGACTGATCGAGGCCCGTAGTGTAGTGGTAGCATGTCTGACCGGCAATTGGAAGGTCCTGGGTTCGATTCCCGGGCGGTCACCTCATTTTTCATTTGTTCGTTATTTCTCCTCCTCGTGTGCAGAACACTCCTCTATACTTACGTCGTTTCTATACATTAATATACTGCGTGGTCATTGCAGTTAAATGTACATATTCACGATTTGCGATGGTGCCCTCTCAAGGCATTGGTTTCTGCCCTATGTAAGAGAATTGCGACTTCTGACTGATCGAGGCCGTAGTGTAGTGGTAGCATGTCTGACCGGCAATCGGAAGGTCCTGGGTTCGATTCCCGGGCGGTCACCTCATTTTTCATTTGTTCGTTATTTCTCTTCCTCGTGTGCAGAACACTCCTCTATACTTACGTCGTTTGTATACATTAATATACTGCGTGGTCATTGCAGTTAAATGTACATATTCACGATTTGCGAGGGTGCCCTCTCAAGGCATTGGTTTCTGCCCTATGTAGGAGAATTGCGACTTCTGACTGATCGAGGCCCGTAGTGTAGTGGTAGCATGTCTGACCGGCAATCGGAAGGTCCTGGGTTCGATTCCCGGGCGGTCATTTTTCATTTGTTCGTTATTTCTCTTCCTCGTGTGCAGAACACTCCTCTATACTTACGTCGTTTCTATATATTATATATATAATATATATATATATATATATATACACACCTTACCTTACCTTACAACCTTACAAAGGTTCCGCGCGATGATTTCTCATTTCGCGAAGGTCAAGCTTGTCGCCCCTCCTCTCGAGTTGGCCTGGTGAAGTAGTGAGTTGGATTCTTACGCTCTCCACCTCACATAGCCAGTAACGCCCGGCTCATCGGGGATTGTTCTGAGCCATTAATCTAGTCTTCTTTTGAAGATTTCCACTGCAACTCCCTTTGTGTTTCTTAGGTCTTTGAGCAACTGATTAAACAGTTTTGGTCCTCTCACTACAAAACTATTTTCTTTCAGGGTTAAGGATGTTCCCTGTCTCGCCTTCAATTTGGGAATACGACAAAGTCTACCGCTTCTACTTTCCACCGTTGTTTGGGGAGTTATGGGATTCAGACTAAGATTATGGACTTGTTTCTCCATTATTTTCCAAGTGTAAATAATGGTGTATCTCTCTCTTCTCCTTTCCAGTGAATATAGGTCTAGTTCTCGTAACCTTTCCCAGTAATTTAGTTCTTTGCACCCATTGGTCTTGGCTGTGAAGCTTCTTTGGATCCCCTCCAGCTGTCTAATGTCTTCTTTTTTATATGGGGCTGTTAGGACCGAATAGTATTCCAATTTGGGTATTATCAGGGTTTTCAGTAGAGGAATCATTACATTCCTATCCCTTCGTTTAAAGGTTCTCAATATCTGACCCGTTATTCTCTTTGCTCTGTTTACTGCTATCTTATTTTGTGTTTCAAATTTCGCTTCATCTGTCATTACAACCCCTAAATCTTTTGCTCTGGAATTTCTCTGAATTTCCTGTCCATTTGGGGTATAATATTCCATGGACTTTAGGTCTTCTCTTTTTCCGTACCGTAATAGCTTAAATTTCTCGGTGTTAAACTTCATATTGTTGTCTTCAGTCCACTTGTAGATTTTGTTTATGTCGGTTTGTAGAGATCCTATGTCTTCTGGGTTCCTTATTTTTCTACTGATCTTTGTGTCATCCGCAAAGGATGTTACTGTGCTGTCTCTGGTAACGTCCTCATCTATGTCAGTTAGCATGATTATGAAGAGTAGTGGAGCTAATACTGTTCCTTGTGGTACTGAGCTGAGGACCTCTGATTCTGATGAAGATACTCTTGTACTGTAACGACTTGCCTCCGCTCACTAAGGAAATTATATATCCATTTCCCTACTTTTCCTGTTATTCCATATATTTCAGTTTATGTATTATGATTCCGTGGTCACACTTGTCGAACGCTTTAGCAAAGTCTGTGTATAATACATCATAGTTTTCATTACTTACAAGTGAATCAATAATGTTGTTGTAGTGTTCCATTAGTTGTGATAGGCATGATCTGCCTGATCGAAACCCGTGTTGGTTATCATTGAATTTTTTCTGAGTTTCCAAAAAGTCATAGATTTTCTGTCTAACTATTCTTTCAAATATTTTAGTGAGATGAGATGTAAGCGACACTGGCCTATAGTTTTTGGCCTCGGATCGATCTCCTCCTTTATATATTGGGACTATGTTCGCGCTCTTCAGGATGCCCGGTATTTCTCCCGTGTCTAATGATCGTCTCCATATCCAGTATAGGGGCTCAGCGATTGCATTCTTGCAGTTTTTGATCAGGGTGGCATTCCATTTATCCGGTCCTGCCGCTGAGTGTGTTTTTAGTTTCCCTATGGCTTGTGTAATATCATCCGTCGTAAATCGAAAATCCGTTATACTTCCCCTTGTGGTTCTTCTTCAAAGAACGCGTTTCTATCGCAAATCAATTTGTCAGTTTTTGGGATACTGAAAGATGGTTCATACTGAGCTTTTAATATTTCAGATATTTCTGTTAGATCATCAGATAAATCACTGTTCTCATTTTTTAAATGTCCGATAGTCGCTTGGTTTTTCGACTTTCTTTTTGCGAAATTATAGAAGTACTTTGAGTTAACCTTTATCGCTTCTATAGCGTCATCTTCTTCTTTTTCTGTATGCTTCTCGATTTGTTCCTGTATGACGACATCGATACTTTGTAGTTTATCATTTAATATTTTTCTGATGTTGTTATCTTTACAATTACTTAATTTTGCAGTCACTCTTTTTCTCTTTCTGAACAATGCCCTCTTTTTTCTTTCGAACCTGCTTCTCTTTCCTCTTTGTTGTATCTTTGGGACATGTTTTTTCCACAATTTCTAACGTCTTCTCCTCTAAACGTCATTAGCATCTCTTCCGTTGTCTTGGCCTCGAAAATGGTTTTCCAATCTATTACTTCCATGCTGGATGTCACATCTTCCCAATTTATAGCTTTGGAGTGAAAATTAAAAATTTCGAATTTGCTTCTTTCTGTTGTGCTTGTTCTTTCCTTTCCTGTTGCCTTTATATTAGTTGTTTTTCAATGATATTGTGGTCTGATATCATAGTTGGGGATACTTCTACATTATCAATTAGATTACTGTTGTTTGTGAATACCAAATCTAGGCAGTTGTTTTTTCTTGTGTTTCTGTTATTTCTTGCGTTAACATAAATTCATCAGCTAAAGCTAGTAGCATTTTTACCTGCTCCTGGTCTTCTCGTGTGCCCCCGTTGTCCTGGTGTATACATATATTTTTTCCTATCCTTTTATATTTCATGAATGGGAAATTAAAATCACCACAGAGAAAAATATTTGGGGTTGGAGAGTGTAGATCTTTTACTAAGTTTCTTACGTCTGTAATGGAATCTGAAAAATTGAGGTGTGCTTGGGGGCTGTACATTACAATTAGTACCATATTTAATTTTTCAATTTTTTGCTGCTACACATTATACGTAGTTGTTTGAGTACTTATAACCATTTCTGCTATGTGCCTTTCGCATGTGTAAATAGTACATCCTCCTTTACGTCTCACTGTTCTGTCGGCTCGGAGGATGTTATATTGTCAATTTTATTACTTTTTTGTCAATACAGGGATCACAATTTTCACAGTTCGCCTGGAAGTCCTTTAGATGAGTTTCCGTGAGGCATGCAAAGTCTGCTCCGGCTTCTTGCATGAGTCTTTTCAGGTATGCAACTTTGTTCGTGGACTGGTTGATTAAGGCCCTGTGTGTTGGCTAGGATTTATTTTATTTTTTCTCTTCTTTTCGCATACAGGTGGTTCGCTTGGTTTCCAATGGGGTGCCGGTTTCGTTGCCTTGGTGGTCCTCCGAGAATTTACCTCTTTTTATATATATATATATATATTATATATATATATATCATTTATTATATATTTATATACATATATATATATATTATTTATATATATATATTATATATATATATATTTTTATATATATATGTACACATATATAATATATTATAATATATATATTATATATACAGGGTGTCCCAGAATTAACTATCTATTTCAATGAAATCGGACAAATTTTTAAAAAACACACTTTTATTTATGTTTATCATGTTTAATATGTGTTAAAAATGTGTTAAAAATCTCCTATACAAGCGTCGTTCTTTACGTTATTTATACTGCGTGTTCTTTGCAGTTGAATGTATATAATGTTACGGCATGCAGGAGGTGCCTCCTTGGCAATTGGTTTCTGAGAGTATGTAGAAGAATTACGGCATTGGAAGAGTGAGGCCCATGGTGTAACGGTATCGCATCTGACCGGCAATCGGAAGATCCCGGGTTCGATTCCCGGTGGTTACCTCTTTTTCATTTGTTTCGTTCTCTCCTCTCGTCTTGCGCGGAATATCTCCTATCAAGCGTCGTTCTTTACGTTATTTATACTGCGTTTCTTTGCAGTTGAATGTGTATATATATATATATATACACATTTAACTGCAATGACACGCAGTATATTAATGTATTAGAAACGACGTAAGTATAGAGGAGTGTTCTGCACACGAGGAAGAGAAATAACGAACAAATGAAAAATGAGTTGACCGCCCGGGAATCGAACCCAGGACCTTCCGATTGTCTCGTTAGACATGACTTACCCCTACCTACGGGCCTCGATCAGTCAGAAGTCGCAATTCTCCTACATAGGGCAGAAACCAATGCCTTGAGAGGGCACCCTCGCAAATCGTGAATATGTACATTTAACTGCAAAGACCAAGCAGTATATTAATGTATAGAAACGACGTAAGTATAGAGGAGTGTTCTGCACACGAGGAAGAGAAATAACGAACAAATGAAAATGAGGTGATCGCCCGGGAATCGAGCCAGGACCTTCCGATTGCCGGTCAGACATGCTACCACTACACTACGGCCTCGATCAGTCAGAAGTCGCAATTCTCCTACTAGGGCAGAAACATGCCTTGAGAGGGCACCCTCGCAAATCGTGAATATGTACATTTAACTGCAATGACCACGCAGTATTATAATGTATAGAAACGACGTAAGTATAGAGGAGTGTTCTGCACACGAGGAGAGAAATAACGAACAAATGAAAAATGAGGTGACCGCCCAGGAATCGAACCCAGGACATCCGATTGCCGGTCAGACATGCTACCACACACTACTGGCCTCGATCAGTCAGAAGTCGCAATTCTCCTACATAGGGGCAGAAACCAATGCCTTGAGAGGGCACCCTCGCAAATCGTGAATATATACATTTAACTGCGACTTCTGACTGATCGAGGCCCGTAGTGTAGTGGTAGCATGTCTGACCGGCAATTGAAGGTCCTGGTTCGATTCCCGGGCGGTCACCTCATTTTTCATTTGTTCGTTATTTCTCCTCCTCGTGTGCAGAACACTCCTCTATACTTACGTCGTTTCTATACATTAATATACTGCGTGGTCATTGCAGTTAAATGTACATATTCACGATTTGCGATGGTGCCCTCTCAAGGCATGGTTTCTGCCTATGTAAGAGAATTGCGACTTCTGACTGATCGAGGCCCGTAGTGTAGTGGTAGCATGTCTGACCGGCAATCGGAAGGTCCTGGGTTCGATTCCCGGGCGGTCACCTCATTTTTCATTTGTCGTTATTTCTCTTCCTCGTGTGCAGAACACTCCTCTATACTTACGTCGTTTCTATACATTAATATACTGCGTGGTCATTGCAGTTAAATGTACATATTCACGATTTGCGAGGGTGCCCTCTCAAGGCATTGGTTTCTGCCCTATGTAGGAGATTGCGACTTCTGACTGATCGAGGCCGTAGTGTAGTGGTAGCATGTCTGACCGGCAATCGGAAGGTCCTGGGTTCGATTCCCGGGCGGTCATTTTTCTTTGTTCGTTATTTCTCTTCCTCGTGTGCAGAACACTCCTCCTATACTTACGTCGTTTCTATATATATATATATATATAATATATATATATATATATACACACCTTACCTTACCTTACAACCTTACAAAGGTTCCGCGCGATGATTTCTCATTTCGCGAAGGTCAAGCTTGTCGCCCCTCCTCTCGAGTTGGCCTGGTGAAGTAGTGAGTTGGATTCTTGCGCTCTCCACCTACATAGCCAGTAACGCCCGGCTCATCGGGGATTGTTCTGAGCCATTAATCTAGTCTTCTTTTGAAGATTTCCACTGCAACTCCCTTTGTGTTTCTTAGGTCTTTGAGCAACTGATTAAACAGTTTTGGTCCTCTCACTACAAAACTTTTTCTTTCAGGGTTAAGGATGTTCCCTGTCTCGCCTTCAATTTGGGAATACGACAAGTCTACCGCTTCTACTTTCCACCGTTGTTTGGGGAGTTATGGGATTCAGACTAAGATTATGGACTTGTTTCTCCATTATTTTCCAAGTGTAAATAATGGTGTATCTCTCTCTTCTCCTTTCCAGTGAATATAGGTCTAGTTCTCGTAACCTTTCCCAGTAATTTAGTTCTTTGCACCCATTGGTCTTGGCTGTGAAGCTTCTTTGGATCCCCTCCAGCTGTCTAATGTCTTCTTTTTTATATGGGGCTGTTAGGACCGAATAGTATTCCAATTTGGGTATTATCAGGGTTTTCAGTAGAGGAATCATTACATTCCTATCCCTTCGTTTAAAGGTTCTCAATATCTGACCCGTTTTCTCTTTGCTCTGTTTACTGCTATCTTATTTTGTGTTTCAAATTTCGCTTCATCTGTCATTACAACCCCTAAATCTTTTGCTCTGGAATTTCTCTGAATTTCCTGTCCATTTGGGGTATAATATTCCATGGACTTTAGGTCTTCTCTTTTTCCGTACCGTAATAGCTTAAATTTCTCGGTGTTAAACTTCATATTGTTGTCTTCAGTCCACTTGTAGATTTTGTTTATGTCGGTTTGTAGAGATCCTATGTCTTCTGGGTTCCTTATTTTTCTACTGATCTTTGTGTCATCCGCAAAGGATGTTACTGTGCTGTCTCTGGTAACGTCCTCATCTATGTCAGTTAGCATGATTATGAAGAGTAGTGGAGCTAATACTGTTCCTTGTGGTACTGAGCTGAGGACCTCTGATTCTGATGAAGATACTCCTTGTACTGTAACGACTTGCCTCCGCTCACTAAGGAAATTATATATCCATTTCCCTACTTTTCCTGTTATTCCCATATATTTCAGTTTATGTATTATGATTCCGTGGTCACACTTGTCGAACGCTTTAGCAAAGTCTGTGTATAATACATCATAGTTTTCATTACTTACAAGTGAATCAATATGTTGTTGTAGTGTTCCATTAGTTGTGATAGGCATGATCTGCCTGATCGAAACCCGTGTTGGTTATCATTGAATTTTTTCTGAGTTTCCAAAAAGTCATAGATTTTCTGTCTAACTATTCTTTCAAATATTTTAGTGAGATGAGATGTAAGCGACACTGGCCTATAGTTTTTGGCCTCGGATCGATCTCCTCCTTTATATATTGGGACTATGTTCGCGCTCTTCAGGATGCCCGGTATTTCTCCCGTGTCTAATGATCGTCTCCATATCCAGTATAGGGGCTCAGCGATTGCATTCTTGCAGTTTTTGATCAGGGTGGCATTCCATTTATCCGGTCCTGCCGCTGAGTGTGTTTTTAGTTTCCCTATGGCTTGTGTAATATCATCCGTCGTAAAGTCGAAATCCGTTATACTTTCCCCTTGTGGTTCTTCTTCAAAGAACGCGTTTCTATCGCAAATCAATTTGTCAGTTTTTGGGATACTGAAAGATGGTTCATACTGAGCTTTTAATATTTCAGATATTTCTGTTAGATCATCAGATAAATCACTGTTCTCATTTTTTAAATGTCCGATAGTCGCTTGGTTTTTCGACTTTCTTTTTGCGAAATTATAGAAGTACTTTGAGTTAACCTTTATCGCTTCTATAGCGTCATCTTCTTCTTTTTCTGTATGCTTCTCGATTTGTTCCTGTATGACGACATCGATACTTTGTAGTTTATCATTTAATATTTTTCTGATGTTGTTATCTTTACAATTACTTAATTTTGCAGTCACTCTTTTTCTCTTTCTGAACAATGCCCTCTTTTTTCTTTCGAACCTGCTTCTCTTTCCTCTTTGTTGTATCTTTGGGACATGTTTTTCCACAATTTCTAACGTCTTCTCCTCTAACGTCATTAGCATCTCTTCCGTTGTCTTGGCCTCGAAAATGGTTTTCCAATCTATTACTTCCATGCTGGATGTCACATCTTCCCAATTTATAGCTTTGGAGTGAAAATTAAAAATTTCGAATTTGCTTCTTTCTGTTGTGCTTGTTCTTTCCTTTCCTGTTGCCTTTATATTAGTTGTTATTTCAATGATATTGTGGTCTGATATCATAGTTGGGGATACTTCTACATTATCAATTAGATTACTGTTGTTTGTGAATACCAAATCTAGGCAGTTGTTTTTTCTTGTGTTTTCTGTTATTTCTTGCGTTAACATAAATTCATCAGCTAAAGCTAGTAGCATTTTTACCTGCTCCTGGTCTTCTCGTGTGCCCCCGTTGTCCTGGTGTATACATATATTTTTTCCTATCCTTTTATATTTCATGAATGGGAAATTAAAATCACCACAGAGAAAAATATTTGGGGTTGGAGAGTGTAGATCTTTTACTAAGTTTCTTACCTCTGTAATGGAATCTAAAAATTTTGAGGTTGGTGTGCTTGGGGGTCTGTACATTACAATTAGTACCATATTTAATTTTTCAATTTTTGCTGCTACACATTATACGTAGTTGTTTGAGGTACTTATAACCATTTCTGCTATGTGCCTTTCGCATGTGTAAATAGCACATCCTCCTTTACGTCTCACTGTTCTGTCGGCTCGGAGGATGTTATAGTTGTCAATTTGTATTTCTTTTTTGTCAATACAGGACTCACAATTTTCACAGTTCGCCTGGCAGTCCTTTAGATGAGTTTCCGTGAGGCATGCAAAGTCTGCTCCGGCTTCTTGCATGAGTCCTTTCAGGTATGCAACTTTGTTCGTGGACTGGTTTGATTTAAGGCCCTGTGTGTTGGCTAGGATTATTTTTATTTTTTCTCTTTCTTTTTCGCATACAGGTGGTTCCGCTTTGGTTTCCAATGGGGGTGCCGGTTTCGTTGCCTTGTGGTCCTCCGAGAATTTACCTCTTTTTATATATATATATACTAGGGTGCTTTTAAAAACTGAAAGTGTGAATTTCGGGTCACGGAACCCCGCAAATAATGAGGTTCCGGGAGCAAATAAAGCACATGATGTTTTTGGAAAATCGTCAAATATTTAGAGGTTGCCCAAAGACCCCAAAGTTTTACCCATATGCTCATTTATTTATGCGCCCTTTTTAAGTCACTTCTAGTGTTTATTAACCCATTGATACACAGCGTCCCCAAAATTAGAAATTGCATTTGTCAATTGCGTTCTGATAATCCATATTTCTTTACTTCAGTATACCAACAAATGAATTTTCTTTAATTCTAAATCGTTTTCTCTTAATTACTCACGTCTTTCATGCATTTACGTAATGGTGGCCAAGAAGCATCACAGTTCTCATAACGGTAAGTGTTATTTAAATAATTCATATATTTCAAACGTTTTTTTTCTTAGCACTGTAATGGATGGTATTATGAATTGTTTGTAAGTATAATGACTTGTTTTACCGGCAATATTTTTGTTTCCAAAATAGTTATAAGGTTTAATTTTTATGCGTATAAAATTTTGGACGCTCTCTGCTTCAGCGTATTGCAATCATCTTTTTTCGCATCGTCTGAGTGAAATAGTGTAGTGTACCGTAGATTATTTTAAATTTATATATGGATTGGATATACTGTAAATGGTTATATATGCATTATATACATATATTATATATATATATATATATTTTATATATATATTTATATACATATATATATATATATTATATATATATTATATATATATATATATATATATTTTATATATGTATGTACATATATATATATTATATATATATATTATATACAGGGTGTCCCAGAATTAACTATCTATTTCAATGAAATCGGACAAATTTTTTTTAAAACACACTTTTATTTATGTTTATCATGTTTAATATGTGTTAAAAATGTATAAATTTCTAAATTTTTTTCATAATTTTATTTTCATAATTTTTTCATAGTTTTTCATAGTTTTATTTTCATTCTCTTTCAGAACCCTATTAATAATGAATACACAGGAACGCATCTTTGTTGTAACATCCCGTATCAAAGGAATGCAACGTAATGAAATCAGAGAAAAATTTACAAGAAGATTCCACAGAACCGGTCCTACAGACAAAGCGATTCGTGAACTTGTGAACAAATTTAAAGGAACTGGATCCGTACACGACGAGGTGGGAAGAGGACGCCCAAGGACAGCACGTAACAGTACCGAACAGGTACGACAATTGTTTGAGGATGAACCAACAACTTCGGTTAGGGAGGCCGGTCGAAGACTCAACATATCTAAGACAACAGTTCATAGAATCTTGCGTTCGACACTGATGAAAAAGGCTTATCACATTCAAGTAAATAAAGTTTTGACTTATGATTTATAAATCTATTTGTTTTTGTATCATAATTTAGTAATAAACACAAAATTATGTCAGTTTTTATTAAATTTGTCCGATTTCATTGAAATAGATAGTTAATTCTGGGACACCCTGTATATTATATATACACATATATTTTATATATATATATATATATATATATATATATATATATATATATATATATATATTTCTTATATATATAATATATATTAGGGTGGCAATAAAAAATGAAGCCGCAAAATTTAAAATGTGCGGGTGCTCATTTTATTCGGTTTATTGAAAAAAAATTCTGCCAAATTTCAAGTTCCTAATCTTATTTTAAGTGGTGGTACAAGACACAAAGAACTTTGTGCTCTAGGCTATTGGAAACGAGTGTTCGAGTGAGCTTCAAAGTTATACAAAACAAAAAACTGAAAAGAACGATTCTGATAAGACTCAAACAACCTCAAATAGGACTGCAATAGCTTGTAGTGATCTGATAGATTACAATTATGCCTAATTTTTCTGGCTTCGAATGAACGTGGATTTATTGGCATTAGGGAACATCTTCCGGTGCTGCTCCACAACCTGAAGAACGTATTGCTGTTGATCCTCTTGTGTGGTCAGCACAGCGTTAAAATCTTTCATTAGGGCAACTCCTCTTTCTGCGGGATCATTGACAACACTGATGGCAGAGACGCGCTGTTTCGCTTGTTGAAAATCTTCATCTTCCCACTGCTCCGGATCCTTGGAGAGGAAGGATGTGAGAAGCTGGAGCAGGTGGAAGAATGCCAATGTGTTCTTCGTGACAAAGGCTGCCAAAGAAAGATGTTCAGCATCTCCCACATCAATTGTCACACGAGACGAAGGACTCTTCCTTTCTTCATTTTTGAGCGCCTCAACCATGCCTCTTTTCACCGCGCTGCTGAGATATTCATCAAAAAAGGCCAAAGCGACCAACTTTTCACTTAAGTACCAAAGATGGCTAGTGATCCCTTTCAAAGCGGCCTCTGCCACGCGTCGGTTAACTTGTCTGTACTGCACCAGCTTTTGTATCAGCTCCAAGTCCAACCGCGGAGCATATCTGGCTACCGGGGCATTGAACCAAACTTTAACGTAAATCTCTGCAACAAAGAGGCAGAAGTCAGTAACACCCTGGAGCTCCTGGTCCGTGAGTTTCCCCAAGTTCCGCAACTGGTGACGGTACAAGAAGATCTTAAATGCATGGATGCACTTTGCCATCCACCGTGCCCTGTGGAGGGCACCCGGAGTTTGAATATGATTTCCCCATGGTAGATTTATTCCGAGAAATAGCAGTACGAGTTCCAGGAATTCACGGTAATCATCGCGAGGCTGCTGAGATCTCAACTGTTCGTGCACAAACTCTGCAACTTTCTCCTTGAATGCGTGCATCCGATCTGCCACCTCACGGTCTCCCTCACCAGAAAGAAACGAATCCTTTACAATCTTTGGCCACACCTCCGCCAATCTTTGAAAGAGCTTGATCTTTGGTCCCGAAGAGCATGCTACTAAGGCTTCGAAAACTTTTTCGAGAACTATTTCCGCGATGTGGTGACGACAAGCAAGATTGAGAAGTTTCTTCCCGAGCTTCTGCTCGAGGAATTGACAAGCGCCGTTCAAGCGACCGGTGTTACATGATGTCGTGTCAAAAGACATGGCTACAATCCCGGGAGATAACTGCCAGTCTTCCAGCATGTCATGCACTGCTGTTGCCTGCGCCAGACCTGTTGATGATGGCAGCTTTGGTAACCCCAACAGCTTCATCACACCTTCTCCTGAAACCAGGACTGGAAGGCGATCGACCTTCTCTTTGTTTGTAAGGTCTGGAAGGAGCTTGCCATCCCAATGAACTGTTAATGGTACCGTGGGGGAAAAGGACCTTCTCAGCTCGTCCGCGATGTCTTGGCGGAATTTCATTCGAGCTAGTCGGATTGTCTCTCGATTCAATGCGTAGTGCTCCATACTTTGTCCAGCAGCTGCTAAGGTATTGGTCACAACATGGACTGCACGGCGATTGGATATCTTTGTGCGGTCCAACGCTTGCGCCAGTTCTTGAGTAACAATCTGATTTAACCCTCTTGATCTTTTCCTCTTGGGAGTGGCAGATGACGCGCCTCCTATTGCTCCGACATTCACCTCATCTTCCTTGTCAGTATCCTCATTTGTAGAACTGCTGCTCGACTCCAAAACCACGGACCTGTCCATCTTCTGGAGTTCATTCATGTTCCTTCGTTTCCTTTTCTCTTGCTCACGCTGCCGCGTCATTTTGTTCTCCTTTTGTCTAATATACTTCTGATCAACAAGTCCTATAGTTCCTCGACGACCAGGCTCACGCTGCGCAAGAAGAAACTGCTTGTCTTCTTTATTTTTGATGATTTTGAGCGCATCACCGTGAGCGCAATCGAACAGGCCTTTCAGACCTTCTAGAAAGACCTTCTCCTTGTCCATCTGGGTTTTGGTACGCCTCGCTCGTAATTTCTTTAAGCTTCTCCACTCAGAATGGAGGTTCTCCAGCTTGTCTTGTGCCCGGTGAGTAGCTTGAGTCGGAAGACTTGCATTCTTCCACATCTGTTCGACCTCTGTCATCACCAGTCGGCTACTTTCTCTGACCGGGCGAGACTCGGACAGGTGAAAGAACAAGAATCGTTCCAGGACCTGCCACTTGGACGGCAATTTGGCTCCTGTAAGGGCATATGAGTTGGGAGAAGTCTCCAGTAGCCATAAAACATCATTCTTTCTTAGAGTAGTCGCCATTTTTCATCTACCTGCAAAGTATACAAAATAGAGAATTAGTAAGTGACAATGGTGGAAACTTTGTTACTCTTGTACCACCCCCTAATGTTTATCAAAAGTACTAAAAATTTGCCTGAGTGATTTTCTTCAGGAACTGCACCAAATGCGCCACCGCACTCGCTCCTCCAGGCAACTTGGTTTTTACCCCTATTGGCTATTGCCACCCTAATAAATAATATATTATATATTATATATATTATATATATAATATATATATATATATATAATATTATATATATATATATATATATATATATATATATATATATATATATATATATATATATATATATATTTTATATATAATATATATATATATATATTATATATATATATATATATAATATATATATATATATATATATATATATATATATATATATATATATATATATATATATAGTTATATATATATTATTATATATAATAATATATATATATATATATATATAAATAATATTATATAATATATATATATATATATATATATATATATATTATATATATATATATATATATATTATTATTTATATATATATGGTCATAATTCATCATTAAAGTTAATAATAAATTAAAATTCTAACATACACCTAAGTAATAAATTAGAAGGGAATATAAACCAGCTCCTTGAGTGATGACTCGGATATAAGAAAACAATCTCGAAGCCTGTGTGCTAAAGCAAATATGATCATAAGGAACTTTCGATTCTGTACAAGTGAAGCAAAAGACACTCTTTTGTACTTTCTGCAGTAATATATAGGGACAGCAACTCCGGGTGAATTATAAAAAAGGTTCTGGCAGAACCATAAATTTGCTGTACAACAGGTCTTTTAGACTCTTACATAAATTACCCCCGAGATGCTCAGCTTCGCAAATGTTTGCTACCCACAATGTCCCGAGCTTCCCGGAGATAACAAGACGTGCTGAACACAGTCTAATGCAAAGAATTAAAAAATCAACCGATCATCCAAGCTACCCATGAGTCCTACCATTTATCTTCTAAGGTATGGACTTCTTGGTACGAGAACGTCTATCTGTAGCCCCACTTAACTTCGACAGTGCAGTATTATTTCTAATCAAGTGTATATATTCTATCCTTAGTATATGAACTGTCATTGTATTAATAATATTTGTCATATGGACTATAGTCTACCAATAAACCTTTTCATTTTCCTTTTCATTTTTATAAATTGTCAAATAATAATAGGAAATTACAGGAAAATACGAAAACGAAATAGAAATTAGAATCGGTTAAAAAATGAATATAATAAACGTCCCCATTTTTTGCAATATGTATGAATGTATCTAGAGATCTATCTGTCTTACGTACTGTTAAATTTAGTTTCTGATATTATTAATCTTGTCCTAAAGGATCAGTCTGGTGATATTAGTTCTTTTAATAAAAATAGACAAATAACACTGGTCTACAAATTTTGAAAAAGTTTGTGCTTCGAAGATAAAATGTGTTTCCTATTATGGATTTTAGGGTGCTGAAAACGAATATGACCATAAAAACAGTCGATTGGCTACAGTTTCCCAGAAAATTTAAGTTACACATTTTGTATATATGCATACCATATATTAGTAATATAAATGTATAATGCAGTCACTTATATTGATTCAACCCATCGCTTCTTTGCTCGTCTCTTGTACTCAACTTCTGGAGCATCTCTTGTTATTGTCTAGCAGTAGTCTGCTAACAATGATGGACTCCATTTCTACTAATAACATAAATAGTACTAATAGCCCTCTTTCTTCCCCAAGTTCCCAATCCTTCGTTCGAGTGCGAAATGGAGCCCCATTGAGAAAAGCAAAGACTTGTCTACCAGTAATAACAAGCAATAAGTTTTCTGTTTTAGGTTTCGAAGATGCTGATGAACCGGAAATACTACTCGTTGGCGATTCCACTGTTCGAGGGCAGCTCGAGGAATTCTGTGGGAGAAACCCTCGTCGTAGGCGCCGTTACTGCTATAATAGTGTTGACCATTTTACAGACGGTACCGCCGAGGACACAACGTATGTTATTCATGTCGGTACTAATAACGTTTTAAATTCTAGATCGGAAGAACTGCTGGCTAGGTACAGGGACTTATTACAGCGACTAAAGGAGAAAACTAAGATTGTTTTAACAGGTATACTTCCTCGAATTACCCAACGTAACGATTTCTACAGCAATGCGACCTATATTAACAATGACCTAAAGTCTCTTTGCCAAAAGGAAGGAGTGCATTTTGCGAATTTTTGGAACAGCTTCTACGGCAGGAGGGACTTGTTCCTCGGGGATGGACTTCATCTTAATGACGTTGGAGCTGCGCGTTTAGGAAGACTATTTCATAATACTGTCTCTTCTTTTCAGGCTGACGTAACTCGAACGGTCCCAGCGTAAATTCCACAAATTTCCCCTGCGCTCGCGAAGGTGTCGCAATTACAAACAATTTCAAGGTTCTATCCTTAAATGCTCGTAGCCTACGAAATAAAAGAAACGAATTTTTTTCTTTAATTGCTTGTAAAGACTATGATGTAATTGCGATAAGTGAATCGGGGCTTAGCACTGAAACACGTGACTTTGTAGGGGAATATCATATGAAAGGTTACAGACTTTTTGTTAAAAACAGAATAGGTAGGCGAGGAGGCGGTGTTATGTTGTATATCAAAGATAATATTGCGAACGTTATAGAAGTAAAGCACACAATTCCAGAACCGATAGATTCGACTGTAGCAGAACTTAAATTGAACGATTTCAAACTTCTTGATGCGGTTATATATAGGCCCCCTAATCAAACAGCTGATACGGAGGAAGCGTTATATCGTGAACTAAAGAAAATAATCGGTAGTGAGCAGGCTTTAGTTATGGGTGACTTTAATTGCACCAACGTGAAATACGATACAATGCAGCGAGACGCGGAAGGTAATCGTTTAGTTAATTTTCTCGAGGATAGCTTTCTTATTCAAAAGGATGGGGAACCTACGAGGTTGGACAGTATTTTAGATTTAGTAATAACTACGGATGATAGGCTAATTACTGATCTTCAAGTAATAGAACCGTTAAGCAATAGCGATCACAATATGGTAGAGTTTGTCCTCTCAGTAAGTCACTCGAAACCAACTAACTCGACTAAAATTTCTAACTTCCAGCACGCAGACTTTAGTAAATTTCGAAATAAATTGTCACACGTCAATTGGGAAAACGTAATGGGGAACTCCAACGCAAAACTAATGTGGGAATCGTTCGAAACGGTATTTAGGACTATAAATGAGGAAAGTCTATCGTACAAAATTAAGCGTGCGAAAGTAAACAACAAGCCCTTGTGGTTTACTTTTAGAGTAGGAGATATTATAAAGAGTAGAGATATGGCTTATAGGCTACATAAATGCGATAAAGACAATTTGTGGTTACGAAACAACTACATATCTCTAAGGCGTGAAGCGAAAAGTGTAATAAAAAAGTCCAAGCGCGAATTTGAAATCTCCATAGCTCGTGACGGTAAAGAAAACCCCAAGCGATTCTTCAATACGTCAATAATAGAAATCCAGTAAAAAGTGTCTTGGGGCCGTTGAAAAATGTTAACGGAGATCTAGTTTCTGAAAACAAGGAAATGGCTACCTTGCTAAAAGAAATTTTCACGTCAGTTTTTACTATAGAAGATGTAACGAATATCCCTACGGTCATAGATATAATACCTTTTGATAATGGTAATATTTTGGATAATATCATGGTTAGTGAAGGGAAGGTAATACGTTATATTGATAAAATGAAAACGCGTAAATCACCGGGGCCGGATTCCATATATCTCATACAACTAAAAGAATTAAAAGATAGCATTGTTGTGCAGCTGACAAAGATTTTGAATGCGTCTATTTCTGAGGGGTGCGTACCAGATAATTTCAAGTTAGCAAACGTAACGCCTATCTTTAAGAAAGGCGATAAAGGTTTGGCGGGAAATTATAGGCCAATCAGTTTAACGTCTGTTGTAGGTAAGCTACTGGAATCAATAATTAGGGATCGTATTGTCGGTTTTAGGCGAAACAAATCTTGCTTAACTAATCTTTTAGAATTTTTCCAAAGCGTGGTTGATGTAGTGTATTTAGATTTTCAAAAAGCGTTTGACACCGTGCCGCACAAAAGACTCATTGAAAAAAGTAAGGCTCATGGAATCAGGGGTGTATTAATAAATTGGATAGAAGAGTGGTTGCGAGGTAGGAAACAGAGGATGGTCGTTGATGGAGCGGAATCGGCTTGGGCTAATGTCGCGAGCGGCGTTCCTGAGGGTTCTGTATTGGGCCCCTTCCTTTTTCTTATATATATTAACGATTTAGATGTCGGCCTAGTCAGTACAGTTTCAAAGTTTGCGGATGACACGAATCTGGGTGGTAGGGCGATCAATGACGAAGATAGAGATAAAATCCAGGAAGATCTGAATAAAATCGTTGATTGGTCAGTCACATGGCAAATGAGATTTAACGTTGATAAGTGCAGAATTTTGCATGTAGGTTCGCGTAACGGTAATTTTGCGTATAGTATGTCAGGGAAAGATGTAACAAGCGTAGAGCAGGAAAAAGATTTAGGAGTTATAGTCACTGGTGATTTAAAAGTAGTGAAACAAAGTACAGCAGCGGTCAATAAGGCGAACAAAGTGTTAGGTTTTATAGCTCGAAATTTTGAATACAAATCGCACTATATTATAGTTCCTCTTTATAAATCATTAGTTAGACCCCATTTGAAGTACGCGGTCCAATTTTGGAATCCGCATATGCACAAAGATATAGACAAAATCGAAAGAGTTCAAAGACGAGCAACTAAGATGATTCCGTCGCTTAGGTCAAAGTCGCACGAGGATAGGCTTATGGAGTTAAAATTGAGTACACTCGAGACTCGGAGGCTAAGGGGTGATCTAATCCAGGTTTTCAAAATTATGAATGGGTTCGATAACGTAGATAGAGATAGCTTTTTCGAAATATCTCAATATAATACGACAAGAAATAACCGGTGTAAGTTGACAAGTAGAACGTTCGAGATAGCAGTTGCCAAAACCTTTTTTACGCATAGAATAGTAAATAGCTGGAATAGTTTGCCGGTAGAAGTAATTAGTAGCACGTCTATAAACATGTTTAAAAATCGATTAGACGCATATGTTGATAGACTCGGTATAGTTTAAGCTAGTAAAATTAAGGCTTTGTGGTGATAGATCCCACAGATCAACAGAAGTGTTGTGGAATATAGGGAGGCAGCATCTTGGGTTAGGGCAGGGGTGGGGAACCTTTTTTCATTGGAAGGCCGCATTTCATTTAACCAAGACCCTATTAGGCCGCATGGTGAGAATTTAACATATACAGTACAACAAAATGTCATATTTTAGTCTACAATCTACATATTTATTAATTTTAAATCAAACTTGATAATACGTGAGGGCTTTTATAATAAATAAAAAATTCAGCAAGTGCACATTTATTTTTGTGGGGAATAATTAACAATATAACTAATATTAAGTGAAAAAGTGATAAACCATTTAATGACTTTTTTGTGACTGCTTATTGCGGGACAGGAGTCGTACATTTGGTTCCAATATCGTTGACCGTAGTTTTAGTTGGTCCTCCAGGTGAATATTCTTCATCTGAGATCTCAAGCGCGTTTTGATTTGAGTCACATATGAAAACGTTGATTCACAACAGTAGGTTGTGCCGAAAGAAGGCAACATTCGACCAGCATGTTGGCGCAGACGTGGGTATTCAACGCCATTTTTTCATATTTCAACAGGATCCTTCTTAGTATCAAATAGAGACTTAAGGATATTATCTTCTAATAGCTCAATCAACTCCATCTGTAAATCTTCAGGTGCTTTGGAGACGCCAACCAGGTGTGGTTGGAAAGCTAGTTTCAGTGTGAAGTCATGTTTCTCAAAATCTTCAAATCTTTCATCGTATTCTTCAATCAGGGAGTCTAGGACAGCTGTGTATTCTTTCACATCGCATTCCCTTAATGATTTGCTTGTATCTTCTTCATCAATTACTTTTGCCAGTTCAGGGAAGTGTTCAGCTGAAAGTTCCGATCGGGTAAGGATAGTTTTGAAAAAGCGCAGCTTCCTCCGCAAAGCCTGGATTTTTTGCCACATTTCATATATGGATTTAGTTTTACCTTGCAAAGAAATGTTCAGGTAATTTTGCTTGACATTACGTCACACAAAAATGCAGCATTTCTGCAGAAATCCTTTTTTGACAATTCACATGGTTCATTGAGTTCCTCAGAAAATCTTGTGATTTGTTTTCGCAAAGACAAAAGTTTTTCAAAGACTTGCCCTTGTGACAACCAGCGCACTTTAGAATGATACGGAAGATCCATACTGAATGTTTCATCATCAAGCATAAGCAATTAAGCATATTGCGAAACTGGCGATATCGTGATGCATTTGCTCTAATGTAGTTCACAATACGTATAACTTTACTTAATATGTCACTTAAAACAGTAGATTTGGCACAGAGATTCTGTTGATGCAAAATACAGTGAAAGGAAATCAAGCTATCTGGATTTGGCAGTTCTTTTTGTAGTAGCGCAACAAATCCTGCACATTTTCCTCTCATGGAAGGTGCACCATCTGTGCATACACTTACTAAATTACATAAATTCAGTTTCGCTTCACGGCATTTTTCTTTGAAGAGAGACAAGACGTCAATTCCACGTGTCTTCCCCGTAAGAGTACCCAAAGCCAGTAACTGCTCGTAGCATTGAAAATCTGCAGTTATAACACGAATAAAAAATGACACTTGCGTTGAGTCAGTAATATCAGTGGACTCATCCAAGGTAATCGAATAATAAGTATTTTCGTTTTGGCATATTGTATGAAGTTGTTCAGTTGCATTGAGGGCTAATTCATGTTGCCGATCAGTTATGGTCCTTCTTGAAAGAGGTAGTTGTTTGTATTTGTTAACCTTGTCTGAATCTAAAGGGGCTACAACTTCAACAATGCATTCTTTTATGATTTCCACATCACTATATGGCTTACCTCTTTTTCCAAGTATATATGCTACTTTATAAGTTGCTTCAGTGATTTCAGTCCCTAGGTCTGACATCGTTTTAAATACTTGCTGTTGTTGCTGCTTTTGAAGTTTCATCTTCGTAAGTGCAAACTTTCGGGGTTCTTCTTCGAATATAGCATACTTGTGGTTCTTATGAGTTGCATAACGCTTATATGCATTGTGTTTCTTCACTGTTGCAATTATGGCGTTGCAGAGCAAACACATCATTTTATCTTTCTCAACAACTATGAAATACTGCAATTCCCATTCTTCATGGAATATTCTGTTCTCTTCCTTTAATTTTCTTTTCACAGTTTTTGACATGATTGGGGTACCAGAAGATTTTTAAATAAAAATGGTACACGAATTGATCAAAGATTTACAGTTTTAAAGGAAACAAGCGTGCGTGTCACTATCGGAGAATCGTCAGTAACTGTCATCCAGTCAGCCAGTCGAGTTGATCGTTGATAGGTAAGGGCGTAAGCCGTAAGGCAACTCTGCCAGTTTTAACTGGCAACGTTGCCATATTTCCTATTGTTCAAGCCATAAAGAAGGCTTGTATGTGTAAGAAGCAGTGAAGCTGAAACCATGATCTAATGAAATAGCCTAAAGCCCTAAAGGGGTATCAGTTGCTGTCCATTATCGTACGGTATGAATTCTGAATGTCAAATAGGCAGAAGGCCGCAACTAGTACCCCAAAAGGCCGCAGATTCCCCACCCCTGGGTTAGGGGATACTCTCTGTCCTTACACACCCCATTTAAAGAGATTCCTCTGCCGAGCGGTGTTCCGCATAGTACTGTGAGGTATTGAAAAACTCATGATCTTCACTTGCCCCACAAACACCTTGAAATGGGAGACTCAAAATGGGTGCACACACATTTCTACATTACTGTACAGTCTTTACAGCCACACTTACACTTTTCATCCTAAGTATATATATTGCAATGTATATGGTTGTAAATTTTGACTTGGTCCGCAATCGATATGGACCGTGACTTATTTTTCGTTGGCAAGGTACTAGTATTGACGGATACCGTAATGAAATTGACTGGATTCTTTGGATCTGATATATTTGCATGTCCGTTATAAATAGATATAGAGTGTAACATATTGTGGACAGTAGTCTATTATGACGTGATCCTCTGGATCCAGAGATTCTATCTTTAGTTTTAAATCGATAATTAATTAGTTTTAAATTGATAATTAACTTATTTAGTTTTGTAAAAATTGGTCGTTGCCAATGTACAGGCAGTTTTTGCATAAATTTCTTATGTTCTTGTGGTTCGGAACCCACGTAAAATTGTAGGTCCCCTCCGCCACCACGGAGGACATACACAATACACAATTACAAACACAGTCAGGTCGACCAGCCATGAGTGGATCCTAGGGTCTTTGTTGGTCTGAAACATTATAACATTACATTATATATATGCATGTGTATATATATATTATATATATAATATATATATATATATATATATACATATATATATATATATATATATATATATATATATATATATATATATATATATATATATATATATATATATATATATGAAAATATATTATATATATATATATATATATAATATATATGCAGATAGATATATATTTATTTATATATATATAAAGGGTGATCCAGAGAAATGGGACCCAAAAGAAACCCCTGTAACTCTTAAAGTATAAGTCCATTAATAAAATTATACGCATCATTCGAAAGAGGATAGTTACAAGTTTGTACAGGATTGTATAGGTTTTGACAATACAAGACAAGATAAGATACAAAACAAAATAAAAGTGTTAGTTAAAACTAACCCTTCATGATGACTGCATGGACTGTGGAACAGCTGCGTTTCATAACTGAGCAATATTATGAGCATGGAAGAAGTGTAGTTTCAGCTCTAACAAGGTGATTTTGACATCTGAAAATTTGTCTTGAAAGATCTTTGAGCTGAAACTAAACTTCTTCCATGCTCATAATATTGCTCAGTTATGAAACGCAGCTGTTCCACAGTCCATGCAGTCATCTTGAAGGGTTAGTTTTAACTAACACTTTTATTTTGTTTTGTATCTTATCTTGTATTGTCAAAACCTATACAATCCTGTACAAACTTGTAACTATCCTCTTTCGAATGATGCGTATGATTTTATAAAAGGACTTATACTTTAAGAGTTACAGGGGTTTCTTTTGGGTCCCATTTCTCTGGATCACCCTTTATATATATACATTTAACTGCAATGACCACGCAGTATATTAACGTATAGAAACGACGTAAGTATAGAGGAGTGTTCTGCACACGAGGAAGAGAAATAACAAACAAATGAAAAATAAGGCACCCGCCCGGGAATCGAACCCAGGATCTTCCAATTGTCGGTCAGACGTGCTAACGTGGGTTAGCACGTCTGACCGGCAATTGGAAGATCCTGGGTTCGATTCCGGGGCGGGTGCCTTATTTTTCATTTGTTTGTTATTTCTCTTCCTCGTGTGCAGAACACTCCTCTATACTTACGTCGTTTCTATACATATATATATATATATATATATACTGTATATATTTTATATATATATATATAATATATATATATACATATATACATTTAACTGCAAACACGCAGTATAATTAACGTAAAGAACGACGCTTGTATAGGAGATATTCCGCGCAAGATGAGAGAGAGCGAACGAAACAAATGAAAAAATGAGGTAACCACCCGGGAATCGAACCCGGGATCTTCCGATTGCAGGTCAGATATCATAACCATTACACCATGGGCCTCACTCATTCAAATGCCGTAATTCTTCTACATACATGATTTTCTCATTTGTTTCGTTCTCTCTCTCTCATCTTGCGCGGAATATCTCCTATACAAGCGTCGTTCTTTACGTTAATTATACTGCGTGTTTGTAGTTAAATGTATATATATATATATATATATATATATATATATATATATATATATATATATATATAGGGTGAACCAAATGTAGGTGGACAGTAAATTATAACGTTTATTTTGAGAATACATATTTAATTTTTTTGTATACTATAATACAAAATAAAATTTAAATAAATTTAGTTATAATATTTAATATAATAAAACACAAACACCATAGTTATAATGAACACCATAGTTATAATATAATATAACACAAACCGTATTCAACCTACTGTCCACCTACTTTTGGTTCACCGTGTATATCTGCATATATATATATATATATATATATATATATATATATATATATATATATATATATATATATATGTATATATTTTCATATATATACGGTAATATATATATATATATATATATATATATATATATATATATATATATATATATATATATATATATATATATAATGTGATGTTATAATGTTTCGTTCTCTCTCTCTCATCTTGCGCGGAATATCTCCTATACAAGCGTCGTTCTTTACATATATATATATATACTGTTTATATATATATATATATATATATACAGGGGTTAGACAAAATAATATGAACACCCGCCGATTTCACCGGTTATCTTTACGGACTGCTCAGACACAAAGTAAACGGTCAAATGACTGGCAAACCTATTTAAATGCGTAACAGAGAGTGTATACGTCATGTTATAACCCTCACGTTGTTTTTACAGATCTGAGTGAATTATGAATTAGCAGTTATGAAAGACCTGTCAGACTTCCAAAGAGGGCAAATTGTCGGAGCGCGGATGGCTGGTGCATCGGTGACGAAAACCACTCAGATGTTCAATGTATCCAGAGGAACTGTCTCTATGGTCATGTCTGCATACCAAAACCATGGAAAGACAAGCACCGACAAATGCAATAGTGGACGCAAGAAGAAGCTGTGTGATCGAGACTGCCGGGTGCTAAAGCGCATTGTGACAAAGAACCATAAGACCACAGCTCCAAAAGTGACTGCAGAGCTTAACCAGCATCTTGCAAGCCCGGTATCGATCAGAACTGTACATCGCGAGCTCCATGGAGCTGGATACCATGGGAGGGCTGCAATTGCCAAAACCTTCCTTTCGCACATCAACATTGAGCGGCGCAGAAAATGGTGTAATGACCATAAGAATTGGTCAATGGACCGGTGGAAGAATGTAGTCTACTCCAATGAATCCTCCTTTATGCTATTTCCATGTTCCGGTCGAGTTTACGTCTGGAGACAGCCTAAAGATGCTTATGACCCCGACTGCCTGACTCCAACCGTTAAGCATGGACGCAGATCTGTGATGGTTTGGGCAGCAATATTGTGGAATACTCTTGGCCCAGCTGTAGTACTGCATGGTAGGGTTAACACCCAGGTCTATCTGTCAATATTGGCTGACCAGGTCCATCCCATGGTCCAAACACTGTTTCCCAATGGCGGCGCCGTCTTCCAGGATGATAATGCACCAATCCACACCGCTGGGGTCGTTAAAAACTGGTTTGAAGAGCATGTTAGTGAAGTAGAACGCTTGGATTGGCTTCCACAATCCCCGGATCTTAACATTATCGAGCATCTGTGGTGTCAGTTGGAGCAGCAGGTCAGAAGCCGATTCCCACCGCCGGCGTCTTTGGAGGAACTGGAGCAGGGTTTGCTCGAAGAATGGCTCAGGATTCCTCTAGCCACTGTCCAAAAGCTGTATGAATCAATTCCCCGACGCATTGCAGCTGCTATTGCCGCTAAAGGAGGACCAACTCCATATTAAGAATAAAAACCGCCATTTATCAAGGTGTTCATTAGGGTGGAGCGAAAAATACGTTTTTTCTAGTATGAAGTTCTAATAGTGATTAAAAGTTGCATTTAGTGGACGATATATACCTACCAAAATATGAGTTCATTTGTTTAATATTTTCAGCTGCCACCAGGGGGCTAAAGTTAACACAATTTTGGGTAAAAAGGAAAAAAATGCTTCTATTTTAGGTTTATCAAACTATTATAAAATTTTATCTTAGAATTATCTAATAGTTCGATTAAGATTCTTAAATGATAAGAATTCGTTTTGTAAAAATGCCTTTTCATATGCTTAATATCTTCAGCTGCCACAAGAGGGCTGAAGTTAACTTAAAAATGACAATTAAGTATGATTCTGTATTTACTTGAAAAAGGGAACAGTAATAAATTAGGATGTCTCTCCTCCTTTATACTGGCAAATTTTGGCTGTTTTTTCCTTGATTCTAATGTAGCACGAATCCAACCGTCTCTGTTTGTAGGTCCGCAGACTGATCCAGCAGCGTCTGTAACGAGCTTGACGCATCTCTCTACGGCTTGTGTATGACATGGAAACTGAAATAATTCTGAATGAAGAGAGTAGTACCATGTTTGATGCATGATTCAATATCATCAAGAGAAACTCCTTTGGTTATCGGTGGTTCTGCTATCTGAAAATCTTGCCACATAATGAGATCTGTATAGTCTTTGGCATAAAAATTTATTTCTAGCACCTTAAAATACCTGATAACATCTGTTTCTTGAATGCATGCCCTTGCTTTTATGATACGCCTAAATCCCAACTGACGCACATGCTCCCTTTCATCAGCTATCATTGCAATGAGAATGTTTTCTTGATTTGCGTAATATGCATTTCGCTGAATGACTGAGTCATGTACTCTCCTAAGCTCTTCACGGAGATACCGGCTTCTTGCAATCATATGCCACATATGTTTAGCACCATATTGGCATAATGGTTTACGCTTTATCTGAAACCACATTGGTGCGTATACCCTAACAATGAAAGTAGCTAATTCTTGTAAATTGCCTGAAGGATTCTCTGTGCTTGCATATAACCGCAGAGTCCTGTTTGCTGTGGTGAGCCACCTTGAATGTGATATATTGCCTGGACTCTTATGACTAAGACTCTTTGAGAATGTTCCACTTGATATAGCCTTGTGAATTTCAAGAAGGTATTTCTAGTCAGTACTTATGTCATCTACATCAACTTCACACATGTCCTCTTGAATTTCAATGGGTTTGAAGTTAACTATGGGAAGCTTTTCACAGTCTGAAAGTGCTCGGCCAATTTCTCCTGACAATGCTCTTGGTCCAGTAGTGGTACCATCCAAGTGATGAAACAGATGGCGCAATGGAAGTTCATTAAGGTGTAAAAGGCATATCAGCCACTGCAATGGCTTATTAAAGGCTTCTTCCAGTAATCTTATTGTGCCTCCAATACTACCAGTGTTAACCACTGTCGAATCACAGCCAACTGCAACGATGTTCCCTATATCAACATTCCTTTCTTTCAAGCAATTCACTAGCGCTGTGCAAATGTATTTAGCTTTGCCACTGGAAGGTGTCACATGTGCAAAGTACAGAGAGTGTGGTTCAGATATTATGCTGATATGCTCTTCGCGTTTGGTTCTTTGGTGGTTAGAGCCATCACCCTCCTGGACTTGAATCATTGTTTTATCCTTTCTGCCATCAAAGTATAATCCCCGCATGGTTTTTGGCTCTCCTATCTGTTGTAGTTCCTTTCTCTGTTTTTGTCTTTCACGTCTTAGCTTACTTCTGTCTATAATATTCCCTTTGTCTTCGGGAGTAACAATTTTAAGATCTGCCAATACTGCAGAAGCAATAGCAGCCCCAGCTCTGTCCGACATTTTAAATCTATCACAAGTAATTGCTAATGAAGGCAGTGGCTCACGCATCTGTTGTTCTGATATTACATATTGAGTCGAGGTTGTATCTTCCTCATTATCTTCAGATATCTCTTCTAGTTGTTGAAGTTCACTTGTCTCTGTTTCGATTTGTAAGTTGGACGTATTGGTTATAGCAGCACTAGTTGTTTGTGAGGATTCCAGACGTGCTTTTTCCATTTCCTTTCGATGTTCTCTTGCTTGTAATCGTCTTGTGTGTGCTATGTCAATGCTTCCTATCACCATTATTCTGCGTGTTCGTTGGTCATTTAAAAAATCCTGCTCTTTTGGAGGGACTTTCTTACTCTTTTCACATGAGCATCTCCTAAACTCCTTACATTTGCAGGTGCAGATGTCAAACAAAGTGCATTTTGAAGAGTTTTCAAATTCTTCAAGCTGATTTTTGTACTTAGGCTGATCCTTGCGTGACTTGTATGGCTTTAATAAGGACCTGTATTTATCATGGTACACTCGCATCATCTGTAAAACGCGTGTATGTGAAACTATTGGCAAAGAGGCCTTCTTCCAAATATTTTCTACCTTTTTGGAAACTGCCTCTGCTATTTCAGAAAATGAAGGCTCCTTGTTATTCATCTGCTCCTTCACTAAATGTTTTGTGAACAGGTAATCTTTCATAATGCTGTTATAAGTTGGTAGTTGCATATCACTCATCTCACAAGGTACTTCAAATATGGCACACTTCATATGTTCTCTAGTGAAATGTTTATATTTAGTATTTGATGCCATAATATTTTTAAGAAAATTCACAATCACAAAATATCCTGTAACATCAAACATTATATAATTAATATATATAATATATTTTATAAGTATATATATATATTATATAAAAAACTAAATTATATAATACATTATAACAAGCATTTTATAATAAAATCAATATTATCTCTTATAATCACTTTAAATAAAGTTTTATAATATCCGATCATATTAAAAAACTCTCCGATCAACTGAGCGACTAGGCCTACTACCTAAGAAGACAAGTGCTAACACAGTGTTCTAATGACTCACAGAAAGAAATTCCTTCACACCAAAACCCTCCCCACAACCCTCCCCAAACCCTCCCCCACAACATTCAGTGTAGTCTCAACATGACTCAGTTACTCTAAATTGTGTTAAATTCAGCTCTCTTGTGGCAGCTGAAGATGTTAAGCATATGAAAAGGCATTTTTACAAAACGAACTCCTATCATTTAAGAATCTTAATCAAACTATTAGATAATTCTAAGATAAAATTGTATAATAGTTTGACAAACCTAAAATAGAAGCATTTTTTCCCTTTTTACACAAAAATGTGTTAACTTTAGCCCCATGGTGGCAGCTGAAAACTTTAAACAAATGAACTCATATTTTGGCAGGCATATTTCGTCCACTAAATGCAACTTTTAATCACTATTAGAACTTCATACTAGAAAAAAAGTATTTTTCGCTCCACCCTAGTGTTCATATTATTTTGTCTAACCCCTGTATATATATATATTAAGGTAGGTTGATTTTGGAACTGTGATCTTGGACTAGTCTAGATAGAAAGGTATTAATGTATAAAAAACGATGCACCAACTCATATTTGTGAAAATGATTGTATTTTTTGAGGATTGTTAATTTTTTTTAATTTGTAAAATTGCCGAATTTTACGCGTAAAATCGCGCGCGCGGCATTCGCGCGATGTAAACAAACAAAATATCGGACCTTATTTCATCAAAATAATCATTAAAAATTCGGCTTTTTTAACAAAACGATGCTTGAAACTTTGTAAATGCATTATAGATGTTTATTAGTGTATTATTTTGTATTTTTTAATGATGTTTACCATAAAATGTGTATTAAATTAAGTCATTTTATGATGCGTTCATTTAATTGTGTTTATTTTCAGATATTTCATAAAAATGGGTAAAAAACGGAAGTCTGCTGTGTTAACTCGAAGTGATAGTGCCAAAAAATTCAGTGGCCAGCCTTTCCCTTTGGATAAAACAGAGCCTCCTACCCTCCGCCAAGTTATTCAGTTCAGTTATTTCCTCCAAAACAGCCACCCGGTCTTGAAAGACTATGATATTGCTAAAATGATAGCAAAGGATGTGATTGAGATCTGGCAGGCAGTGAACCCGCGGCTGCCCCTGTATGAGGAATATTATGTAGTGAAATTGGTGGATAAAGTGTGCTTCAAGAAAGCAAAAGAGATAAACAGGAAATCTCTTTCTGCAGTCCAGGAGCAGAATCTGGAGGAAACGCTGGATAAACTTTTTGACATTTCTGCTTACACCTGTAAGCTACCCGTTCGTCCCTGTGATGACAATGCTGTGAAGTGCAAGAAAGAAAATTGTCAAACACAGCACATAATCTGCACATGTACTCCCAGTAAGAAGGTAATGCTATTATTTTTTTAACTTTTAACTGGCCTACCTTAGTGCGATTAGGTGCCTTTTAAATGAAAGGAAATTCAATGCTTGTAATTGAAAAATCCGCATTTTCCTCCTGTAATCTTCTTCCCCCCCCCTTGTAATAGAAATTAATAATCAAATTTTTTTCAAGATTTTATCTCTTATTTTAGATCCGCTATTTAATATACTTTAATATTTCAGGTTCCAGTAGAGGAGAGGGAATACTTGAGAGATCAGAGGGCCAAAATAGGACCCAAGGGCTCTTTCCAGCTGGGATCTGTGGATGAAGCTGCTGTGAAGAGAGACCAGAGGGCTGCAGCTGAAGCGGAAAGATTACAGAGCCAGATTCAACAGCAGCAGGAAGTGGATTTGGCCACTTTTGCCTCCACACTTTCACAAGATTTTTTTTGGAATCCAGCTCAGGAGAATCAGGAGAGGTAATATATTTTTTTTCTTATATCTTATCCCATTTTTACCCAAATTTATCCCTACTTTTTGTCCCTATTTCACCCCTTTTTCCCCCATTTTCGCTTTAGTAATTTATTATTTTTTTCGCCCATTTTCGCCGACTTTTTACCTGAATTTTTACCCATTTTTTCCCCCTATTTTCCCACTTTTTTCCCCCATTTTAGTTTAAGTAATTTATTCTTATTTCCGCCCATTTTCGTCGATTTTTACCCATATTTTTCCCCTACTTTTTCCCCTATTTTCCCCCATTTTCGCTTTAGTAATTTATTTTTTATTTTCATTTCAGCCATCTGGTGGTGAAGCTGAAGAGTTCAAGCCAAGGAGGCACCCAAGTGGAGGTTACAGCTTTTTGAAAACCCCCAGATATGCCATGGAACTGATCAGGGGTGATGTTTCTTCCAATCTTTGGGCAAGTCTTGCTAATGCCGTCCTCCTGGACTTACAAGCTATGGACCTGCTTAAGCCTGGCCTTGATGTGAAACAGATAATAGTTGATAAATCGAAAATGGACAGGGAAAAAGCTAGAATGAAAGTGAAAAGTGATGAAAAGCACAATTTGGGTCTGGAAAAGTTAGTCTGTATTGGGGTTGATGGGAAAGTTGACAAGGACACTTTGCTCTACAGAGAAGTTATGGATGAAAATGGGGAGACTAAGCTGAAGAAAGGAAAGGGACAAGAGCACCATTTGAATTTCACAAAGGAGCCGGGAACTGAAAGTGGAACATATCTTACTCACAGAGTCATCCCAATTAAAGGTGCGACTGGAGTTCTTCTTGGTGAAGAAGTTGCTAGTGTCTTGGAGGAGTTTAACAGTGTTCATACCGTGAAAGCTGTCCTCCTTGACAACACAAATACAAACACTGGCTGGGAGGGAGGCCTTGTAACAGCTCTGGAAAATAAAATTGAGCGGAAATTGCACATCATTGGCTGTTCACTCCATCAGAATGAGCTTCCTTTCAGAGCTGTTTTCAAGCATCTTGATGGCAGTACCAAAAGTCCCACTGCTTTCACTGCCGCTGGGAAAACTTTGTGAAATTGACTACCAAGATCTGCCACAATTGGAATTCACCAAACTCAGTAGCCCCCTGGATGACATGGAATTTGCTGAGGAGACACTGAATGATCTCAGTAGCGATCAGAGGCTTCTTTTGGAGTATGTGCTTGGAAAATTGGACCATTAAACCATGCAAGATGGTTGACTTTGGCAATTAGATTGATGTGTCTGTGGACCAGAGGTGCTTACCCTCCAAAACTACAGGATAAGCTTTACCAGGCCATCAAGTTCATTGTGGAAGTGTATGCAGTCAGTTGGTTTGAGATCAAAAGGGAGAGCAAGTTCCACAATCAGCAGCTGTACATCTTCAACATGATCCAGAGGATCAAGCAGCAGTCTGAAGAAATCCAGGGTGTTGCTTTCAAGAACCTGTAGTACAATGCTTTTGCCTTGCTCCCCAAGAATGGGCTGTACTCCATGATGAAGTCTGATGACTTGGAAGTGAGAGAAGCTGCTCTCAAGATAATTCTGTCCATCAGGTAAGCATTTATTAATTTAAAAAAATTTGATTATGGGGATTTATTTAATAAAAAAAAAGGCCGAGTTCTATAAATCCCCATAATCGAATTTTTTTTTACATTTTCTTATCCCAATTCCCCCCCTCCCCTCTGATAATGGAAATAATCTTACCTTCTTTCTGAAAAAAAATTCGATTATGGGGATTTATAGAAGTCGGGTTTTTTTTTCTTAATTTAAGTTAAATTAAATCAGCAATTCTGAGACTAATAGGGATTAAATCTTAAACTGGAAAAAAAAAAAATTAATTATTATTCTTTCAGAAGTGGGAAGCCAGCCAAGAAGAGGCTGAAGAAGATCACAGCCACCAACATTGAAGCTACCCACTAGTCAGAACTAATCAACCTTTCTCAAAGTGGCATCTGTGAACCTGCTCTCACAGAAGACTTTTCTGACCAGGAGCTTCAAGAAGCATTGCTGAATGGCACCAAGCTTGAGCTGCCTGATCTGCCTTCACATTCTCAGAGTGTTGAAAGGGCCGTGAAGCTGACATCTGAAGCTTCCCATACTGTTTATGGACTCGAATCAAGGCACAAACACATTCTGGCCAAAGCCCTAAGCCGCCAGGTGAGGCCTTCCTTTACTTCTAAGGGCTCTTACAGTGAAAATTATGATGATCTTGGGATCTAAATGTGTCTATTTGACTGTACGTTTTTTTTACTTTTTTTCAATAAAATTGTAACTTTTTTCAGGATTTTTTTATGAAAATAGCATGATTTTTTCGGCCGAAAATTGCGAAAATGCGATATTTTTCGGTACGATTTTTTGACTATTTTTGAAACGGTTTCCTTAAAAAACGTTTAAGCTAGGGTTCTGAAATTTTTTGCCAGTTATTATCATATTAAGCCCTGACTATCTCGACTAGTCCAAAGTCGATATCTAAAAAATGCGGAAAATCAACCTACCTTAATATATACCTTACAACCTTACAAAGGTTCCACGTGATGATTTCTCATTTCGCGAAGGTCAAGCGTGTCGCCCCTCCTCTCGAGTTGGCCTGGTGAAGTAGTGAGTTGGATTCTTGCGCTCTCCACCTCACATAGCCAGGTACGCCCGGCTCATCGGGGATTGTTCTGAGCCAGGCGTCAAGTCTTCTTTTGAAGATTTCCACTGCAACTCCCTTCGTGTTTCTTAGGTCTTTGGGCAGCTGATTAAATAGTTTTGGTCCTCTCACTACAAAACTATTTTCTTTCAGGGTTAAGGATGTTCCCTGTCTCGCCTTCAATTTGGGAATACGACACAGTCTACCGTTTCTACCTTCCACCGTTGTTTGGGGAGTTATGGGATTCAGAGTAAGATTAGGGACTAGTTTCTCCATTATTTTCCAAGTGTAAATAATGGTGTATCTCTCTCTTCTCCTTTCCAGTGAATATAGGTTTAGTTCTCGTAACCTTTCCCAGTAATTTAGTTCTTTGCACCCATTGATCTTGGCTGTGAAACTTCTTTGAATCCCCTCCAGCTGTCTAATGTCTTCTTTTTTATATGGGGATGTTAGGACCGAGCAGTATTCCAGTTTAACACTTTAACAGCTGATAGCTCAATTGATGTTTCTTTCTTTCCAAGTTAAATCCATTAGAATTAATAATGGTAGTCAGACTAAGCTTTGAACAAAGGAAATTCATTCTAAAATGCTACTGGAAGTGTGAAAACGCAGTTGAAGTGCAAAGACAGTTTAGGAGGGAGTTTCAAACAGATCCACCAACGCGACTTACCATCACTCGAATTAGAGATAAGTTTGAAGCCGATGGAACTGTTCAGAATGTCCACAAGAAGCGTTCCGGAAGACCACGGACATCGACAAGCCCCACAAAGCAAGAAAGAGTACTGGAAACGTATCACCAAAGTCCAAGAAAATCTGTGCGGCAAGCGAGTCGTGAGGTAGGAATTTCAGAATCGTCTGTCCAACGCATTTTGAAGCGCTGTCAATGGAAAAGTTACATTCCAAGATTAGTCCATGCTATTAATGAAGATGATCCGGACCGAAGAGTGGAGTATTGCGAGTGGTACTTGGCACGATGTGGATGTGGATTGGACGAAGGGGTTTCGTAGAATACCCTCCGCGTTCACCAGACCTCACACCACTAGACTTTTTTTATGGGGATACTTAAAAGACAAAGTCTACGCTATAAAACCTGCAACAGTCGCTGAATTGAGAGCAGCCATTGAACGAGAATGCACACAAATACCAAACGAAATGTTTCGTGCTGTTTGCGATTCCATTGCTTCGCGTTATCAGCAGTGCCTGGACCAGAACGGACGTCAGTTTGAAAACAGGCGTTGACAAAACAATTAAATAATGTCTGTAGATTCTATTACATTTTGAAAATGAAATGTATTTTAATAAACACTGCCTTTATAATTATTTAAAGTGTGTATACATTTTTTTGGGACGCCCTGTATATATGTATATATATGTATAGAAACGACGTAAGTATAGAGGAGTGTTCTGCACACGAGGAAGAGAAATAACGAACAAATGAAAAATGAGGAGACCGCCCGGGAATCGAACCCAGGATCTTCCGATTGCCGGTCAGATATGCAATCGGAAGATCCTGGGTTCGATTCCCGGGCGGTCACCTCATTTTTCATTTGTTCGTTATTTCTCTTCCTCGTGTGCAGAACACTCCTCTATACTTACGTCGTTTCTATACATTAATATACTGCGTGGTCATTGCAGTTAAATGTGTGTGTATATATTATATATATATATATATTAAAGTAGGTTGATTTTCCGCATGCCGCCGGGGAACATTTTGAGCACTTGGCGTAGTTAATTAAATTTTATATGCAAACAACTCGCTATAACATTTTGATCACTTAGATTACTAATTTACCATTCATTGGCAATTGCTATAACGATATATTGTTTTTTTTTTAAATTATAAAATATATGCATATATATATATATATATATATAACGTAAAGAACGACGCTTGTATAGGAGATATTCCGCGCAAGACGAGAGAGAGAGAGAACGAAACAAATGAAAAAATGAGGTAACCACCCGGGAATCGAACCCGGGATCTTCCGATTGCCGGTCAGATGCGATAACCATTACACCATGGGCCTCACTCTTCCAAATGCCGTAATTCTTCTACATACTCGCAGAAACCAATGCCCCAAGGGGTCACCTCCCGCATGCCGTAACATTATATACATTTAACTGCAAACACGTAGTATAATTAACGTAAAGAACGACGCTTGTATAGGAGATATTCCATTCCGCGCAAGACGAGAGAGAGAGAACGAAACAAATGAAAAAATGATGTAACCACCCGGGTGGTTACCTCATTTTTTCATTTGTTTCGTTCTCTTTCTCTCGTCTTGCGCGGAATATCTCCTATACAAGCGTCGTTCTTTACGTTAATTATACTGCGTGTTTGCAGTTAAATGTATATAATGTTACGGCATGCGGGAGGTGCCCCCTTGGGGCATTGGTTTCTGCGAGTATGTAGAGGAATTACGGCATTTGGAAGAGTGAGGCCCATGGTGTAATGGTTATCGCATCTGACCGGCAATCGGAAGATCCTGGGTTCGATTCCCGGGTGGTTACCTCATTTTTTTATTTGTTTCGTTCTCTCTCTCTCGTCTTGCGCGGAATATCTCCTATACAAGCGTCGTTCTTTACGTTAATTATACTGCGTGTTTGCAGTTAAATGTGTATATATATATATATATATATATATATTATATATATATAGTGAAACGTCGTTAACTCGAAGTCGAAGGGCCTGAGAAAATCACTTCGAGTTAACCGGTCGTGAAATAAAAATGCTCTTCTCATGCTATTTTTTGTTCTCAGCCATGCATATTAAAACAAGGAAAATACGAAAGAATAAAAACATGTTAGGTTTAATAAAAAAAATACAGTATAAGATATTCATATACAAACAGAACACTAGCAATATACATAGTATGTAATTACTGTATTCTAAAAACTAAATTACAGTCTTTAATTGAAAAAGTTACATTCTATGAATGTAATTAATAATAGAGGGAACAACTTATGTGGGTAAATTTTCTTTTTTTATTAAAAACTCAATTATTGATTTTTGCTTAGCATGGGATTTATTACGAATAAAATTTTCAATTTTTGCGAGAGATTGAAGGCACTCATCTGCTCCTTCTGATGCTTGGAGGAGTTTTCTTAGTTCATTACACATCGAAACTTCAAGCAGCGCTTCGTACTTCTGCTTGATATCTTTGGTGTTAAGTTTGCGCTTACTCATTTTGAAAGGGGCAGTAAAAAGTCTCTAAATAAACCGCACAACTTCCAGCTCGCCGATGGAAATACGGCTGAATATCCTGTATAGTTTTAAGCCTTTATATATAGTACAAATACAGTACACTATCTTATAAAAAGGATCAGTGATACGATTCGAATGTATCAAAGCAATGGGCGGCATCGTCTAGAAGATTAACACTTCGAGGAATTAAGTATTGTAACGACTCTCCGGGCAAAGGGATCCACCTCACTATCCCCCTGGGACAAGCCTACTTCTCCGAAATTAATAAGCAGTTATACACAGGATTGGTGATACGATTAGAATGTATCAAGGCAATGGGCAGGATCGTCAGAAAATTAACACTTCTAGTTAAGTATATGAAAAGGTCGCTCCGTGTCTTCAAATTCACCTCGAGGTATTCGGTTTTTCGACTTATCCGATTTCGAGATAAGAGGAGTGGAAGTATAGTATTTTCTATGTAAATTAGCAGGGACTTAACAATTATATCGACTTATCGAGATTTCGAGTTAACCGAGTTCGACTTAACGAGTTTTCAATATTATATATATATATATATATATATATATATATATATATATATATATAGAAGATGTAACGAATATCCCTACAGTCATAGATATAATACCTTTTGATAATGGTAATATTTTGGATAATATTTTGGATAATATTGTGGTTAGTGAAGGGAAGGTAATGCGCTATATTGATAAAATGAAAACGCGTAAATCACCGGGGCCAGATTCCATATATTCCATACAAATAAAAGGATTAAAAGATAGCATTGTTGTGCCGCTGACAAAGATTTTTAACGCGTCTATTTCTGAGGGGTGCGTACCAGATAATTTCAAGTTAGCAAACGTAACCCCTATCTTTAAGAAAGGCGATAAAGGTGCGGCGGGAAATTATAGGCCAATCAGTTTAACATCTGTTGTAGGTAAGCTACTGGAATCAATAATTAGGGATCGTATAGTCGAACACTTAGAATTGCATAAACTAGTTAGAAATACGCAGCACGGTTTTAGGCGAAACAAATCTTGCTTAACTAATCTTTTAGAATTTTTTCAAAGCGTGGTTGACGTTTACGACAGTCATCGAGCAGTTGATGTAGTGTATTTAGATTTTCAAAAATCGTTTGACACCGTGCCGCACAAAAGACTCATTGAAAAAACTAATGCTCATGGAATCAAGGGTGTAGTAATAAATTGGATAGAAGAGTGGTTGCGAGGTAGGAAACAGAGGGTGGTCGTTGATGGAGCGGAGTCGTGTTGGGCTAATGTAGCGAGTGGCGTTCCTCAGGGTTCTGTATTGGGCCCATTGTTTTTTCTTATATATATTAACGATTTAGATGTCGGCCTAGTCAGTACAGTTTCAAAGTTTGCGGGTGACAAAAAGATGGGTGGTAGGGCGATTAATGACGAAGATAGAGATAAAATCCAGGAAGATCTGAATAAAATCGTTGATTGGTCAGTCACATGGCAAATAAGATTAATGTTGATAAGTGCAAAATTTTGCATATAGGGTTGCGTAACGGTAATTTTGCGTATAGTATGTCAGGGAAAGATTTAACACGCGTACACCAGGAAAAAGATTTAGGAGTTATAGTCACTGGTGATTTAAAAGGAGCGAAACAAAGTACAGAAGCGGTCAATAAGGCGAACAAAGTGTTAGGTTTTATAGCTCGAAATTTTGAGTACAAATAGCGCGATATTATAGTTCCTCTTTATATGCATATATATATATATATATATATATATATATATATATATATATTATATATATATATATATAATATATATATATGGGTTAGAAAAAATAATATGAACACCTTGATAAATAGCGGTTTTTATTCTTAATATGTAGTTGGTCCTCCTTTAGCGGCAATAACAGCTGCAATGCGTCGGGGAATTGATTCATACAGCTTTTGGACAGTGGCTAGAGGAATCCTGAGCCATTCTTCGAGCAAACCCTGCTCCAGTTCCTCCAAAGACGCCGGCGGTGGGAATCGGCTTCTGACCTGCTGCTCCAACTGACACCACAGATGCTCGATAATGTTAAGATCCGGGAATTGTGGAGGCCAATCCAAGCGTTCTACTTCATTAACATGCTCTTCAAACCAGTTTTTAACGACCCCAGCGGTGTGGATTGGTGCATTATCATCCTGGAAGACGGCGCCGCCATCGGGAAACAGCGTTTGGACCATGGGATGGACCTGGTCAGCCAATATTGACAGATAGACCTGGGCGTTAACCCTACCATGCAGTACTACAGCTGGGCCAAGAGTATTCCACGATATTGCTGCCCAAACCATCACAGATCCGCCTCCATGCTTAACGGTTGGGATCAGGCAGTCGGGGTCATAAGCATCTTTAGGCTGTCTCCAGACGTAAATTCGACCGGAACATGGAAATAGCGTAGAGGAGGATTCGTAGGAGTAGACTACATTCTTCCACCGGTCCATTGACCAATTCTTATGGTCATTACACCATTTTCTGCGCCGCTCAATGTTGATGTGCGAAAGGAAGGGTTTGGCAATTGCAGCCCTCCCATGGTATCCAGCTCCATGGAGGTCGCGACGTACAGTTCTGGTCGATACCAGGCTTGCAAGATGCTGGTTAAGCTCTGCAGTCACTTTTGGAGCTGTGGTCTTATGGTTCTTTGTCACAATGCGCTTTAGCACCTGGCGGTCTCGATCACACAGCTTCTTCTTCCGTCCACTATTGCATTTGTCGGTGCTTGTCTTTCCATGGTTTAGGTATGCAGACATGACCATAGAAACAGTTCCTCTGGATACATTAAAAATCTGAGCGGTTTTCGTCACCGATGCACCAGCCATCCGCGCTCCGACAATTTGCCCTCTTTGGAAGTCTGACAGATCTTTCATAACTGCTAATTCATAATTCACTCACATCTGTAAAAACAACGTGAGGGTTATAACATGACGTATACACTCTCTGTTACGCATTTAAATAGGTTTGCCAGTCATTTGACCGTTTACTTTGTGTCTGAGCAGTCCGTAAAGATAACCGGTGAAGAGACAAGTGGAGAGAAAGGAAAAAACAACTTAAGTTAGTGCGTTAGTTGCGTTAAAAAGGTGTTGGTTGGTTAGGAAATATGTAATTTTATCGAGGAAAGGCTATCGTTTAGTTCTGGATTTAATTTGTTGATAAAAAGGGATTCTAAAATTTTAAAATCAAGTGAATTAGAAGCAGACGACAAAATCGCAAAGGAGTCCTGGGGGCACGAGTGGTCATGGGTCTCTGAATGATGCCGAATAGCAGAGGATTCAGGAGTGGAAAGAGGGCGAGAAGTTCGATAAGAAAAACCCAAATGCTTCGAAATCCTAAGTTTTAACTGTAGGGCAGTCTGCCCCACATAACGACTTTGGCAGGTCGCACATGTATATAAATAAATAACAAGGGATCTCAAAAGCACGGGGAGGTGATCTTTATGGCGAAAAAAGGATTGCAGAGAATTAGAATTAGAATTAATGATTATAAAGTCGCATTGAGGGAAGTGTCTGTCCAAAATAAAGTGGACATCTTTATTAAGTTGAAAAGTTATTTGGTCTAAAAATGGAAGTTTAAGATAAACCTTCTGTTTCGGAACCGTGGACTGAATTATTTTAGGTGAATATAGGTTATTTAAAAATTTGGAAATTAAAGTCTCAAAAGTCAAAGTACAATAAAAATTATAGTTGAAAAATCTCTTAAGATACTGAATTTCTAAGTCAAATAAAGACCAACTTGAACAAAGGTGATAGGCTCTAAAAATACGACTTTTAATACTAGTCAGCTTAAAACTAAGTGGAATATTGCTAAAAAAATGAGTACCGAGTTGGGTAGTAGTTGGTTTTCTGTATACTTGTGTTGAGAAGCCTATACTATGTTTATTTATGGTAACATCAAGAAACGAAATTTTATTGTATTGTTCTACTTCCATAGAGAATTTAATATTAGGGTGCTTAGTATTAATGTAATTTAAAAATGAAGGGGCATGATCTTTATGCTTAAAAATGACAAAACAATCATCTACGTAACGTTTAAATAAAATAGGTTTAAAATCAAGCGGGCAATCCCTCAGCCACTTTTCCTCGTGGAAACAAAGAAAACTGTTAGCAAAGGACGGACCAAGGGGCGAACCCATTGCCATTCCCTCGTGCTGGTGGAAAAGTTCCTTATTAAAAAAGAATATGGTATCCTGGACTGATAACTTTAAAAGTTTTGAAAACAATTGTCGGCTTAATCCCAAAATGTCATTAGTAGAACCAAACAAAGAATTTATAATAATATCACAAGTTTCTAAAACAGGTACATTAGTAAACAAAGACTGAACATCAAAGGAAGCCATGAAACAATCCTTAAACTTCAACTTTGCAAGATTCATTTGAATTTGTTGATTGTGTCACCAAGTTGAAGTTTAAGGATTGTTTCATGGCTTCCTTTGATGTTCAGTCTTTGTTTACCAATGTACCTGTTTTAGAAACTTGTGATATTATTATAAATTCTTTGTTTGGTTCTACTAATGACATTTTGGGATTAAGCAGACAATTGTTTTCAAAACTTTTAAAGTTATCAGTCCAGGATACCATATTCTTTTTTAATAAGGAACTTTTCCACCAGCACGAGGGAATGGCAATGGGCTCGCCCCTTGGTCCGTCCTTTGCTAACAGTTTTCTTTGTTTCCACGAGGAAAAGTGGCTGAGGGATTGCCCGCTTGATTTTAAACCTATTTTATTTAAACGTTAAGTAGATGATTGTTTTGTCATTTTTAAGCATAAAGATCATGCCCCTTTATTTTTAAATTACATTAATATAAGCATCCTAATATTAAATTCTCTATGGAAGTAGAACAATACAATAAAATTTCGTTTCTTGATGTTACCATAAATAAACATAGTATAGGCTTCTCAACACAAGTATACAGAAAACCAACTACTACCCAACTCGGTACTCATTTTTTTAGCAATATTCCACTTAGTTTTAAGCTGGCTAGTATTAAAAGTCGTATGTTTAGAGCCTATCACCTTTGTTCAAGTTGGTCTTTATTTGACTTAGAAATTCAGTATCTTAAGAGATTTTTCAACTATAATTTTTATTGTGCATTGACTTTTGAGACTTTAATTTCCAAATTTTTAAATAACCTATATTCACCTAAAATAATTCAGTCCACGGTTCCGAAACAGAAGGTTTATCTTAAACTTCCAATTTTAGACCAACTAACTTTTCAACTTAATAAAGATGTCCACTTTATTTTGGAGAGACACTTCCCTCAATGCGACTTTATAATCATTAATTTTAATTTTAATTCTCTGCAATCCTTTTTTCGCCATAAAGATCACCTCCCCGTGCTTTTGAGATCCCTTGTTATTCATTTATATACACGTGCGACCTGCCAAAGTCGTTATGTGGGGCAGACTGCCCTACAGTTAAAACTTAGGATTTCGAAGCATTTGGGTTTTTCTTATCGAACTTCTCGCCCTCTTTCCACTCCTGAATCCTCTGCTATTCGGCATCATTCAGAGACCCATGACCACTCGTGCCCCCAGGACTCCTTTGCGATTTTGTCGTCTCCTTCTAATTCACTTGATCTTAAAATTTTAGAATCCCTTTTTATCAAGAAATTAAATCCAGAACTAAATGATAGCCTTTCCTCGATAAAATTACATACTTCCTAACCAACCAACACCTTTTTAACGCCACTAACGCACTAACTTAAGTTGTTTTTTCCTTTCTCTCCACTTGTTATTTGTAACTTTTACCATCCAGGTTAGTTCTTTTTAGAAATTTGTTTAAATTTTTTAAATTATTTTAAACTTAACATTTTTAAACTTTTTAATTTTTGAAATTTTAGTTTGTTTTATTTTTGCTTTTTTGTTTTATAATCCAGTTTTTCTGGTTTTTTTTTACAACTTTTTAACTTTTTTTGTATTAGATTTTATTATTGTACAGTTTGACTTTTGTATTTACTTTAGTTTTATGATTATTTTTTAGATGCTCCTATTTAGTCACTGAAGATTGCCGCTGAGTGGACCGAAACGTTTGGCCAATAAATGTTGAGAGTCGTATCTCTTGTTTTCATATTCCTGTTGAAGATAAGGTTCTCGAAGAACACTTCTATCGTAACTGCATATATAATTTAGGGTGTCACTTAAATGCAAAGTTTGAAATTTTCATGCTGACACCCCGCGAATCTATTCCATTGGTAAAAAAAACATGGTGACTGAAAAATCTTTTTATTTGAATAACTATAAAAGGTCACCCCCGCCTGCCAAAGTTTAATGCTTGCGCGGCGTCTCCATACTGAACGGACGCATTTCCTGAGCTCTCTGATTTTGCATTTACTTTTGTATATTGCTGAGTATTTTACTTTGGATAGTTTTTGAATTTTATATACTTGCGTTTAAATTTACATTGTTATAGTTAAGTAATTGAATATTAGTGGTTTTTAGCGATTTAGAAGTTTTCATAGCGTGCCGGCTTAATTTAACTTATACTTGTGACGGTTTAAATTTTTAACTCCGCGATGCCGTCGCAGAAAGCGTCGTGTGTTAGGTGTAGGGTTAACCGGTGGTATTCGGAATTTAAGGATTATAACGGCGGTCCAATGGCGATTACCGATAGATCAGTTTGTTTCTTTTGCGAGTTCATGGTGGAATTAGTTGACATAAAACGCAGTGTACGTGAGGTAGCGGATAGACTTGCAACGCTTGATGAGGGCAGGGTTAGGGCTACGGTTGACGGAAGCCGAACCAATACTAACGTTGAAGACGTTAGTAATTTGAAGGGTGAGGTGCGTAACTTAGTTTCTAGTTTAGGTAGCTTGTCGGGAAGGTTAGATAGAGTCGAGGAAGAGGTTAAGGTTAGTCCGAGAGTAGTAGATAGCGAGGGATTTAGTGAGGTTAAGGGTGGAGCTAGGCCGCGTACATTAGGTGATAGGAATCCCCCCCCTATCGAGGTTTCGAACCCTTTCGCCCATTTGGAAAGGGATGTGAATGAGGGGGAAACTATTTTAATTGGGGACTCTTTAGTGCGCCACATGGACAAAGAGTTCGTTAAACGGAATCCAACCAATAGGAGGAGGGTCTGTCTCCCGGGGGCCAGGGTTGACAGAGTTAGAGACGAAGTGGATAGGGTTGACGTTGCTTCCCGTCACTCAATGTTGGTGACGATGGTAGGAGGCAACGACTCGTATAGGCCAGATACGAGTGTGCCTGACCTTTTGGAGAGATATAGGGGGTTAATTAGGTCCCTGAAGGCGAGGTCAGATAGGTCTTTAGTTCTAGGTATTACCCCTAGGCACGGTTTGGGTCTTAGAATTACGTCTAAAACAATATTTTTGAATAACAAATTAGAAGAGATTTGTGCTGAGGAAAGTGTACCCTTCGTAAAGCTGTGGTCCGAATTCAATGATCCTAGCCTTTTTATAAAAGATGGGGTGCATTTTAATGAAATAGGTAATGCTAGGCTAGGTAGGTTAATAGACGAAAACGTGCGAAAGCTGTATAGGTCGAAGCCTTCTTTAAACGTTGTGGGTCCGGGAAACGCGGGCCCGACGTGATAAATAGTTTAAAAAGCGGGCCCGTGGTAAAAAATAACTTAAACGTCTTTTATTGCAACGCGCGTAGTATTAGAAATAAATTAAATGAATTTAAGGCGGTAATTTATTCCGGCAACTAAGATATAGTTGCTATCACTGAAACTTGGTTAAATACCGTGACTCGGGACTTGTTGGGGGAACTTGATATACCGGGTTTTAAAATCTTTACTAATGATAGGTTACATAGATTTGGAGGCGGCGTTTTGCTGTACATTCGTAATTCCCTTAGGGCTATCGAGGTTAAGTTAGATTTTCCGGCAGCAATTAATGCGATCTGTGTTGAAGTTAGGGCGCGTAGTATTAGTTTTAATTTTGTCGTTGTTTATAGACCTCCCGTTCAACCCCTCGATATAGATACTAGATTTTACTCACTTCTTGGTAATTTTATTGACAATCGGAATAGTATAATTGTCGGAGACTTTAACTGTCCTAATGTTAATTACGAGAATTTTACGGGTAACGAAGAGGGTTTGAGACTGGTTGAGTTTATGGACGATAACTTTTTACGACAGATAGTTACCGAACCAACGCGCGGTGATAATATCTTAGATTTGGTGATGACGAACGGCGAGAATATAGTCGAAAGTTTAGAAGTAGGCGAGAGTTTAGGATGTAGCGATCATCAAATTCTTAGGTTTAAGTTATTGATAGAAAACACACAGGATAGTAACGTAATAGAAGTCCCTGATTTTCGTAGGGCTAATTTTGATAGTTTTGCTGATAGGATGAGAGTAGTGGACTGGGATAACTTATTTATGGGTAATGATACAAATTTGCGTTGGGTGGCGTTTAAAGAAAGTTTTAGGAATATTGAAAGGGAGTTTATTCCTCGTAGGCCCAAGCGCGTTAGAAATCGTGGTAGGCCGAAGTGGTGGACTAGGGAAGTAGGCGAGTTCATAAACGAGCGTAATAGAGCGTATAGACTTAACAAGCGCAATGGCCAGGTAGCTAACTTTAATAGATATATCGAGCTTAGACGTCAGGTTAAAAGATCAGTTAGGAATGCCAAGCGTAATTTAGAGATAGTTATAGCTGCGGATAGTAAACATAATCCAAAAAAGTTTTTTGAATACGTAAATAATCGTAAGCCGGTAAAGGATAACATAGGCCCTCTATTGGATGTAAATGGCGCTTTGGCTTCTGACGCTCAGGCGATGGCGGGTATTTTCAATAACTTTTTTGCGACAGTTTTTACCGTAGAGGACGTAAATAATGTCCCCGACGTTGACGATATCGTTCCATTTAGTAGCGAGACTATTTTAGATGAAATAACTGTTTACGAGGCTGAGATTGCGCATTATATCGATAGGCTAAAAGTTAGCAAGGCTCCAGGCCCTGACGCTTTTTATCCTAGACATTTGAAAGATTTGAAAGACGTTATCGTAGGCCCCTTAGCGAAGATTTTTAATCAGTCACTCGAAACGGGGATTATTCCTGAAGACTTCAAATTAGCTAACGTCACGCCTATTTTTAAAAAAGGCGACCGCGCGGTAGCTAGCAATTATAGGCCCATTAGCTTAACGTCAATTGTCGGTAAACTTTTGGAATCCGTAGTTAGGGATCGTATTATCGATCACTTAGAAAGTAGGGGTTTGATTAATAGTAGTCAGCACGGGTTTCGACGCCATAGGTCTTGTTTAACAAATTTGTTAGAATTTTATAACGAAATAGTGCGCGAATACGATAGGCATAGGGCAGCTGACGTTATTTATTTAGATTTTAAAAAGGCGTTCGATACAGTTCCGCATAGGAGACTAATTGCGAAGGTTAAAGCGCACGGTATCCGCGGTCAGGTAGCTAACTGGTTAGAAGAATGGCTTCGTGCTAGGAGGCAGAGGGTCGTAGTTAATGGTAGTGAATCGGGGTGGTTAGAGGTAGGTAGTGGTGTCCCACAGGGTTCAGTGTTAGGCCCATTGTTATTCGTAATTTACATTAACGACATAGATGTAGGATTGATTAGTAACGTGTCAAAATTCGCGGACGATACTAAAATAGGCGGTAAGGTTGTTAACGAGGACGATAGAAATAGGATCCAAGACGATGTAGATAGGATTATGGAGTGGACGGATAAGTGGCAGATGCAATTTAACGTAGATAAATGTAAAGTTTTGCATATAGGTTCTCGCAACAATAATTACGTGTACACGATGGATGATAGGGATTTAGCGAGCGTTGACGAGGAAGTAGATTTAGGCGTACGCGTAACTAAAGATTTAAAGGTTAGGAACCAGTGCCTGGAGTCTTGCGCAAAAGCTAATAGGATGTTAGGCTTCATAGCGCGTAATTTCGAATTTAAATCGAAGGATATTATATTGCCCCTTTACAAGTCCCTAGTCAGGCCTCATTTGGAATATGCCGTTCAATTTTGGTGCCCGTACTTGCGTGAGGATATTGATAGGTTAGAAAGGGTTCAGCGTCGTGCCACGAAACTTATTCCGGCATTGCGCAATAAGCCTTATGAAGATAGGATTAAAGTGTTAGACTTGTATTCACTCGAAACTAGGAGATTAAGGGGGGAGCTTATTGAAGTTTTCAAAATCGTTAATAACATCGATAACGTAAATTTTGACAAATTGTTCACTTTCGATAATAGTAATACTCGCAATAACGGATTCAAGTTGCGTGGCAGACGTTTCATTACTAATATCGCTAAAAACTTCTTTACGTTTAAAGTAATTGATAAATGGAATAATCTTCCCGCGTCAGTCGTTCATTCTACCAGCGTTAATGTGTTTAAGAACCGTCTTGACAGACATTTTAAAAATATTAACGTTGTTTAAAATTAAAAAAGAAAGTTAACAACAGGAGCTCTGGTGGTGGTGCTCGAGGATGAGTCTGTTGACGATGAATGCCAGCTTGTGACATGCCAGCGTGTGATGCCAGCAATAAAAAAAAAAAAAAAAAAAATTAGACTAACACGAATGTAGATGTAGCTCATAGCGTAAACTAACCCACTTTTTGTTTAACTTTACCTACTTTTTTTTTTTTTCTTATCCTCCTTACTTTGCATGTCTCTAACTCTTTTCTTGCATGTTTGTAGTTTGCATGGTATGACAGTGAGTTAAGACTGTGTTTGCATGGTTTGTAAGCGTTCTTATTTTACTTCTTTTCATCTTTCACCCCTCTCCTATATTCTCCGACTATTTTTCTGACTTGTCGGCAGTGGCCGGCGGATGATGATGGTGAGACTTTTTCCCTCTTTTTCTGAATGAATGTTAACCCACGAATGATAGGTGTTGCTCCTTACTTAACCCCTTACTCTCCTCTCTTCTCTTAACCCCCTACTCTCTCCTTTCTCTCGGGCTAGCCTTAGAGTGGATCTTAGGGTCTTTGTTAGCCTTAGCTTCTGTAGATCTGTAGATATATGTGTGTGTGTATCTGTGTGTGTCTGAATATCTGAGAAATAAAGTGAACAATACTTAACGATTCACCGTTTCTCATTTCAGCTACGTGATTTCTGGTGATGGAAACCCGGAAGTGTATATACCTATTAGGGGCAGTGGTTGATGAGGTGAAAGGATGCAAGCTTCCTTCCTACAGGCAAGCATTCGGTTACTTCCTTTACCTTCACCATGAAAAGAAAATGACAATACGTGACGCGTTCAGGAAGTCACTTCGAGCAGTGATGTCCTTCTGGGAGAAAGCTCACATTTCAACCAGACTCGAGACACACTGCGTCAGCAAACTGGATAAAGTCTTCGAGGAGTGGAAAGGACTCAAAAAACACGCCTCAAGGACGAGCGATTCACACAAGACGAAAGAAAAAGAATTCATTGAACGCCTCGATCGTCTCTTTGACATCGCCCACGCTGATTGTGAGAAATTGGTCAAGTACCCAGAGGATTGGGAGTTCCTTCAGCAGCAGCGCCAGAAAGGACGTCCAGGTTCAATGGCAGGTTTGGACATGACCCATCAGCGCCAAGTCAAAGATTGTACTCGACGTCGGGAGGAAGAGGAGAAACGAAGAAAGCGATCAGCAGCTGAAATGGAGGCAGTATCCAACGAAGCGGTTTTGGAGTCCTCATCCTCCAGCTCAGATGATAGCGAAGAAAAAGGAGCATGTGGTGGTTCGTTAGCGTCTAAACAAAGAGCAACGAAGAACATCATGACATCGGAATTGGCGGCAGCGCTTGATCGCACGCAACTCTCGTCAAGAAAGGCCACATATCTGCTGTTTGAGGCAGCTTCCAGCTTAGGGCATGATGCTAGCGACTACAACATCAATCGTGGATCCATTCATCGTCAGCGTGAAAAATTCCGTACCCTTAAGGCTCGGCAACTGAAGAGCGAGTTCCAAGGCAATAGTCCGTTGACTGTTCACTGGGACGGAAAACTCATGCAAGATCTGACGTCACGAGAATATGTTGACCGCTTACCTATTCTTGTATCTGGCTCCGGGACAGAGCAGCTCCTCGGGGTGCCAAAACTTATGTCAGGAACCGCGCTGGCACAAACAAATGCCATCATAGATTGCCTGAATGAATGGGGAGTGACCGATCATGTCAAATCTATGTGTTTCGACACAACCGCGACAAACACAGGCCACCGTGGAGGAACTTGTGTTCTTCTGGAAGAAAAAGTTGGACGTGACCTGTTACACTGCGCGTGCAGACACCATGTACTGGAGTTGGTGCTACAGGCGGCATTCGCAGCATCGCTAGATTCAGTATCTACCGGTCCAGAAATTCTGCTTTTCAAGCGCTTCCATGATTATTGGACCCGCATTGACCAGCAACAGTTCCAAACTGCGGACACAGATGCGTTCACCAAAGCAGCTATTTTTAAGCATAGAACGGAGCTCATTGAGTTTGCAAAATCACAAGCACTTCAAGTTCGTGATGACTATCAGGAATTCCTCGATCTTTCCGTCATCTTTCTTGGAGGAGTTCCATACAAGGGACTAAACTTCCGCGCCCCTGGTGCTATGCACCGGGCGAGATGGATGGCTAAGGGGCTCTATGCCATCAAGATCTGGCTCTTCCGAAGACAGTTTAAACTGACGAACACTGAGGAACGCGGAATTCGAGATATCTGCCTCTTTTCTGTTCTAGTTTACATGAAAGCGTGGGCAACAGCTCATCTGTCCATCGAAGCTCCGCTGAATGATTGGGAATTGATGAGGACGCTCCTTCGATACCCGCACAAGAAGATCTCTGATGGTACCACCAAGAAGCTGTCTGCGCACCTGTGGTACCATTCGGAGGAGGCAGTGGGTCTGGCGTTCTTTGATGAGAGGATATCGATGGAAGTGAAGTGCAGCATGGTTGCAGCGTTAGATCAAGAAGCCCCTCACATGCCGCCAAAACGACCTTTGGTTCTTGATACTATGTTCCTCAGTGACAGCAAAGGACTGGAGCAACTGATCACAAAGAACACCCGAGGATTCTTCTCAAAACTTCAGTTGCCAGATTGCTTTCTGCTCCACCATCCCAGTTCATGGACGTCAAACTCTGAATACGTGCAAGCTCGGGATGTAGTCTCCAAACTTGCAGTGGTGAACGACAGAGCAGAACGGGCCGTGGCTCTGGTGAAGGAGCTGAACGGAAAGTTGACAGTGAAAGAAGAACAGCTCCAGTTCCTCGTTCAAGTTGTCACTGACCACAGAAAGCAACACCCAGCTCCGAACAAATCAGCATTAGTGAGGACGCGAAAGAACTAATCACTGATCAGCGTATGAGCACCAATTATTCTGCTACTGTATATGTATTTTATTTCTCAAAGTTTTGCTTTTGTTGCTTCTCCATTTTGTACCATTATTCGCCAAATTATGTCTTCTATTTTGAATATATAATAAACTGTTTGTATTCTTTGCGTTTTTAAGTGTCTTACTTTCGTTATTTCACCAAATTGCCTTGTTTTTTATTATCTGGTTCGGCCCAAGCTGTGAACACTGAACAGCTTGTTGACGTCAACAAATGGGTCTTGTTTTCAGTGACGAGGGCGACCTTTAAATGATGACCAATCAGGACCAAATTTCTCTTCCGTATGTTTTACACCAAATGGAACAATTTTAGGGGGTGTCATAGGAAAATATCCATCGTTTAATTTTCCCCCTATTACCTAGTGACACCCTAATATATATATATATATATATCAGGTCATCCCATAAGTAATGTCGTTTTTTAGATCGGAATTTCAAGGACAAAAAAAAACTCAACTGAAACTTTTTAATCTAGTATATATTTTCCATCGGAATCAATGACACTCTGCCAACGTCCGACAAGCTTTTCAATGCCATGTTTATAAAATTCAGGAGGTTTTGAGGCAAAAAACGTACAAAGACTGGTGTCCAGGTCATCTAAAGAAGTATACTGTTTCTCGTCAAGATAGTTTTGCAGACTCCTGAAAAGATGATAATCTGAAGGCGCAAGGTCTGGAGAATATGGAGGATGTGGAAGTTTTCTCACCGAAGCTCCTCAATTTTTGCAGAAGTGATCTGAGCGGTATGAGGACGTGCGTTGTCGTGGTGGAACACGATTCCTTTCCGATTAACCAAAGAAGGTCTCTTTTCTTTTAGTGCAGTGTTCAATCGATCCAGTTGTTGACAGTAGACTTGAGCGGTGATTGTTTGGTTTTGTGGTACAGTAAGGTTTCAAAGTGTATTACACCACCTTTATCCCTCCAAACACTAAGGAACACCTTCCGAGGGTGAAGATTTGGTTTTGGCTGTGGTGTCGCTGGTTCTCCGGCACAAACCCACTATCGACGATGCTTAACATTCTGGTACAGTATCCACTTTTCATCACCAGTCACTAAACGGTGCAAAAACGGATCTTGGAGTTCACGGGAATGAAGAGCTGTGGTAATGTTTACCCGCACCCTCAGATTATCGACCGACAATTCATGTGGCACCCATTTTCCTAACTTAGGCACTTTCCCGAGTTGTTGCAAATGTCGATGGATGGTGGACAGGGATGAATTAAGTTTCTGGGCCAATTCTTCGACAGTTGTTGAACAGTCTTCTTCAAGTGCGGCTAACAGCAGATCATCATCAAACTCAGCAGGGAGTCCTGAGCGTGCTGCATCTGTCAAACAGCAGTCACCATTCCTAAACTTTTGAAACCATCTTTGGCATTTCCTCACATGCAGGATATCGTTGCCATAAACGTCCTGAATGTTTCGCGTTGCTTCAGTAGGACTATTCCCTTTTTTGAACTCGTAAAGCATTGTATGCCTGATATGCTCTTCTGATACCGCTATGTTTATGAGAGGTTCACATAAAGCAAAACACACGTCTTCACTAGTCAAGGTCTGTAAAGTATGTAGCGAAACACGATAGATCTCCTCTTAGATATAACCTTCTGAAAATTTATGCTTAAACCGAGTAGGACTAGTTTAAACAATCTATCGTAAAAAACGACATATATATATATATATATAATATATATATATATATATACAGGGCGTCCCAAAAAAATGTATACACACTTTAACAGCTGATAGCTCAATTGATGTTTCTTTCTTTCCAAGTTAAACCCATTAGAATTAATAATGGCAGTCAGACTAAGCTTTGAACAAAGGAAATTCATTCTAAAATGCTACTGGAAGTGTGAAAACGCAGTTGAAGTGCAAAGACAGTTTAGGAGGGAGTTTCAAACAGATCCACCAACGCGACTTACCATCACTCGAATTGGAGATAAGTTTGAAGCCGATGGAACTGTTCAGAATGTCCACAAGAAGCGTTCCGGAAGACCACGGACATCGACAAGCCCCACAAAGCAAGAAAGAGTACTGGAAACGTATCACCAAAGTCCAAGAAAATCTGTGCGGCAAGCGAGTCGTGAGGTAGGAATTTCAGAATCGTCTGTCCAACGCATTTTGAAGCGCTGTCAATGGAAAAGTTACATTCCAAGATTAGTCCATGCTATTAATGAAGATGATCCGGACCGAAGAGTGGAGTGTTGCGAGTGGTACTTGGCACGATGTAGATGTGGATTGGACGAAGGGGTTTCGTAGAATACCCTCCGCGTTCACCAGACCTCACACCACTAGACTTTTTTTTATGAGGATACTTAAAAGACAAAGTCTACGCTATAAAACCTGCAACAGTCGCTGAATTGAGAGCAGCCATTGAACGAGAATGCACACAAATACCAAACGAAATGTTTCGTGATGTTTGCGATTCCATTGCTTCGCGTTATCAGCAGTGCCTGGATCAGAACGGACGTCAGTTTGAAAACAGGCGTTGACAAAACAATTAAATAATGTCTGTAGATTCTATTACATTTTGAAAATGAAATGTATTTTAATAAACACTGCCTTTATAATTATTTAAAGTGTGTATACATTTTTTTGGGACGCCCTGTATATATATATATATATATATATATATATATATATGGGAATGAACTCAGAATGGTCCCCTGAGTTTTATATGATACACACAGACCGTGCATCGAACAAGGAACTCTTCTGGGATAATTAAATCCACTATAGTCCGAATAAGTAATGGTAAATGACAAATACCATAGTTTTTCTTTTTCATGATGCTAGCCCGACGTGGGCAACGGGTCACTCGCAGAGAGGTCCCATAAATATAGCTTCCCTCACCAGCTATCTGCAAAGCAGACAGGATCCAGCTTTGGGACATGGATCTAGGGTTTAAAGCAGCCTAGCCCTGCTACATTTAGAACCTCAATATAAGCAAAAGACTCGCTGTCTTCACGTCAGATTGAATAAATCAAAGAAAAGGGGGTAACTATTATATTTTAGCCAAAAACCCAAACTTAAACCTGAACTGGCAGAATTGAGCGTCCACTTTTCAAGGCACATAACATGTCCGTTTCAAGATGGGAATGAACTCAGAATGGTCCCCTGAGTTTTATATGATACACACAGACCGTGCATTGAACAAGGAACTCTTCTGGGATAATTAAATCCACTATAGTCATTTACCATTACTTATTCGGACTATAGTGGATTTAATTATCCCAGAAGAGTTCCTTGTTCCATGCACGGTCTGTGTGTATCATATATATATATATATCGAGTGTCCAGTGTTATCAATTGAATAAGTGGTTTTCGTTGAGGTGTTTAAAAAAAAATAGTGTTCGGTGTATTCTTAACTAAATTACTTCGTGCTACTAATCATTCATTAAAGAATATATTTCATTTATTGACGTTATTCAGTACTATATTATTTGATCAAATCAATGCTACTGCACTTGGCTTGCCTTATTTCTTTTTCAAATCTATCAGAAAACGAGGAGTCTTAATGTTCATTAATCCTTCCTTCGAGAGGTCAGGTAGAGTGTGGTCACACACCGTGTGAAAAAAAGGAAAAAATTAGGGTCGAATCGCGGACAGATAAGTATTATAAATACTCTTCTTTTAAAGATTTTTCGTCGGTAGCTTAATTGTATATTCATTTAGTATAAATTTGGGTTACAAGAACGTGTGTCTGCGTTTCAAGAACGGGAGGGAGGTTGACTGCTACTCCTGCATGCTGCGTTTCCACACCACCTTCAGGGGGGGAATTGGAGGCGGGGATTTCGTTTCCCTCGCTGCCCGACGCACTTCTTGGAGATCTGGCTTGCTGAACTACTTCCGAGTAACTGGGCTTTGGGAGGAGCGTCTCTTTCAACGCATCTAACTCTGACCGGAACTGTTCTATCGAAATCGCGTTTTTCTGATTTGACACCACGTGTTGGTGTTTCAGTTCAACTATCGACTTTTGTACCTCATTATACTGTTTGAGGAGCACCGAGACGTTTACGTCACCCATAGAGATTACCGGTATTCTATGGAAGTTAGTAACGTAAAAGGTAATATTATTCTCATTATCCCGGAGAGTCGACACTTTATATATATATAATATATATATATATATATATATATATATATATATATATGCATATACAGAGTGTGATCAAATTATTAGAGCCACCCCTTGAAAAACACATTTTCATTATAATATGGTGTTTTTAGGTTAAATAATAACCTTTTAAGTATGCAGACAGTATTCCAAATTGTTAATACATGTAGTGTTCTCTACCTGAATAATAGAAACCTTGATAGGGGTTAATTTGGGGAGTAGTGGGAGGGGAGTATGTGAAAATTGGGTTCAGTAGTGTTTCAGCTGTGAACGTGGAAGGTTGTGTCAAGTGGTCAGGTGCGTTAAGTGTATGTTAAATTAATGATAAGTTATTATATTTAAACCATTGTACGTAGAATATGCACTCATACACCCATATGGTATTGTTTCTCAGCAACGTATTATGATTCTTTTTATTAAATTAGTGTTTCTTTACAGGAATAACTTTTATGTACTGAGAGCAGCTTCTCTCACTTCCAAGTCATCAGACTTCATCATGGAGTACAGCCCATTCAAGGGCAGCAATGCAAAAGCATTGTACTTCAGGTTCTTCAAAGCAACACCCTGGATTTCTTCAGACTGCTGCTTGATCCTCTGGATCATGTTGAAGATGTACAGCTGCTGATTGTGGAACTTGCTCTCCCTTTTGATCTCAAACCAACTGACTGCATACACTTCCACAATGAACTTGATGGCCTGGTAAAACTTATCCTGTAGTTCTGGAGGGTAAGCACCTCTGGTCCACAGACACATCAATCTAATTGCCAAAGTCAACCATCTTGCATGGTTTAATGGTCCAATTTTCCAGGCAGCAAATCTTGGGCTGACTTTGCCCCTGGAAATTCCAAGCACATACTCCAAAAGAAGCCTCTGATCACTACTGAGATCATTCAGTGTCTCCTCAGCAAATTCCATGTCATCCAGGGGGCCACTGAGTTTGGTGAATTCCACTTGTGGCAGATCTTGGTAGTCAATTTCACAAAGTTTTCCCAGCGGACCAGTGAAAGCAGTGGGACTTTTGGTACTGCCATCAAGATGCTTGAAAACAGCTCTGAAAGGAAGCTCATTCTGATGGAGTGAACAGCCAATGATGTGCAATTTCCGCTCAATTTTATTTTCCAGAGCTGTTACAAGGCCTCCCTCCCAGCCAGTGTTTGTATTTGTGTTGCCAAGGAGGACAGCTTTCAGGGTATGAACACTGTTAAACTCCTCCAAGACACTAGCAACTTCTTCACCAAGAAGAACTCCAGTCGCACCTTTAATTGGGATTACTCTGTGAGTAAGATATGTTCCACTTTCAGTTCCCGGCTCCTTTGTGAAATTCAAATGGTGCTCTTGTCCGTTTCCTTTCTTCAGCTTAGTCTCCCCATTTTCATCCTTAACTTCTCTGTACAGCAAAGTGTCCTTGTCAACTTTCCCATCAACCCCAATACAGACTAACTTTTCCAGACCCAAATTGTGCTTTTCATCACTTTTCACTTTCATTCTAGCTTTTTCCCTGTCCATTTTCGATTTATCAACTATTATCTGTTTCACATCAAGGCCAGGCTTAAGCAGGTCCATAGCTTGTAAGTCCAGGAGGACGGCATTAGCAAGACATGCCCCAAGATTTGAAGAAACATCACCCCTGATCAGTTCCATGGCATATCTGGGGGTTTTCAAAAAGCTGTAACCTCCACTTGGGTGCCTCCTTGGCTTGAACTCTTTAGCTTCACCACCAGATGGCTGAAATGAAAATAAAAAATAAATTACTAAAGCGAAAATGGGGGAAAATAGGGGAAAAAGTAGCGGAAAAATATGGGTAAAAATCGACGAAAATGGGCGGAAATAAGAATAAATTACTTAAACTAAAATGGGGGAAAAAAGTGGGAAAATAGGGGGGAAAAATGGGTAAAAATTCACGTAAAAAGTCGGCGAAAATGGGCGAAAAAAAGAATAAATTACTAAAGCGAAAATGGGGTAAAAAGGGGGAAAATAGGGACAAAAAGTAGAATAAATTTGGGTAAAAATGGGATAAGATATAAGAAAAAAATATATTACCTCTCCTGATTCTCCTGAGCTGGATTCAAAAAAATATCTTGTGAAAGTGTGGAGGCAAAAGTGGCCAAATCCACTTCCTGCTGCTGTTGAATCTGGCTCTGTAATCTTTCCGCTTCAGCTGCAGCCCTCTGGTCTCTCTTCACAGCAGCTTCATCCACAGATCCCAGCTGGAAAGAGCCCTTGGGTCCTATTTTGGCCCTCTGATCTCTCAAGTATTCCCTCTCCTCTACTGGAACCTGAAATATTAAAGTATATTAAATAGCGGATCTAAAATAAGAGATAAAATCTTGAAAAAAATTTGATTATTAATTTCTATTACAAGGGGGGGGGGAAGGAAGATTACAGGAGGAAAATGCGGATATTTTTCAATTACAAGCATTGAATTTCCTTTCATTTAAAAGGCACCTAATCGCACTAAGGTAGGCCAGTTAAAAGTTAAAAAAATAATAGCATTACCTTCTTACTGGGAGTACATGTGCAGATTATGTGCTGTGTTTGACAATTTTCTTTCTTGCACTTCACAGCATTGTCATCACAGGGACGAACGGGTAGCTTACAGGTGTAAGCAGAAATGTCAAAAAGTTTATCCAGCGTTTCCTCCAGATTCTGCTCCTGGACTGCAGAAAGAGATTTCCTGTTTATCTCTTTTGCTTTCTTGAAGCACACTTTATCCACCAATTTCACTACATAATATTCCTCATACAGGGGCAGCCGCGGGTTCACTGCCTGCCAGATCTCAATCACATCCTTTGCTATCATTTTAGCAATATCATAGTCTTTCAAGACCGGGTGGCTGTTTTGGAGGAAATAACTGAACTGAATAACTTGGCGGAGGGTAGGAGGCTCTGTTTTATCCAAAGGGAAAGGCTGGCCACTGAATTTTTTGGCACTATCACTTCGAGTTAACACAGCAGACTTCCGTTTTTTACCCATTTTTATGAAATATCTGAAAATAAACAATTAAATGAACGCATCATAAAATGACTTAATTTAATACACATTTTATGGTAAACATCATTAAAAAATACAAAATAATACACTAATAAACATCTATAATGCATTTACAAAGTTTCAAGCATCGTTTTGTTAAAAAAGCCGAATTTTTAATGATTATTTTGATAAAATAAAGTCCGATATTTTGTTTGTTTACATTGCGCGAATGCCGCGCGCGCGATTTTACGCGTAAAATTCGGCAATTTTACAAATTAAAAATAATTAACAATCCTACAAAAATACAATCATTTCCACAAATATGAGTTGGTGCAACGTTTTTTATACATTAATACCTTTCTATCTAGACCAGTCCAAGATCACAGTTCCAAAATCAACCTACCTTAATATATATATATATATATATATATATATATATATATATATATAGTGTATGCATATATATATATATATAATATATATATATTATATATATATAAAGGAATGAACTCAGAATGGTTCCCTGAGTTTTTTTGATACACAGACCGTGCATGGAACAAGGAACTCTTCTGGGATAATTAAATCCACTATAGTCCGAATAAGTAATGGTAAATGACAAATACCATAGTTTTTCTTTTTCATGATGCAAGTCCGACGTGGACAACGGGTCTCTCGCAAAGAGGTCCCACAAATATAGCTTCCCTCACCAGCTATCTGCAAAGCAGACAGGATCCAGCTTTGGGACATGGATCTAGGGTTTAAAGCAGCCTAGCCCTGCTACATTTAGAACCTCAATATAAGCAAAAGACTCGCTGTCTTCACGTCAGATTGAATACATCAAAGAAAAAGGGGTAACTATTATATTTTAGCCAAAACCAAAACTTAAACCTCAACTGGCAGAATTGAGCGTCCACTTTTCAAGGCACATAACATGTACGTTTCAAGATAGGCTAGCATCATGAAAAAGAAAAACTATGGTATTTGTCATTTACCATTACTTATTCGGACTATAGTGGATTTAATTATCCCAGAAGAGTTCCTTGTTCCATGCACTGTCTGTGTGTAATATAAAAAAATCAGGGCACAATTCTGAGTTAATTCCCATATATATATATATATATATATATATACATTATAACTGCAAACACGCAGTATAATTAACGTAAAGAACGACGCTTTGTATAGGAGAATATTCCGCGCAAGATGAGAGCGAAAGAACGAAACAAATGAAAAAAATGAGGTAACCACCCGGGAATCGAACCCGGGATCTTCCGATTGCCGGTCAGATATGATAACCATTACACCACGGGCCTCACTCAATCAATCTCATCTTGAGCGGAATATTCTCCTATACAAAGCGTCGTTCTTTACGTTTTATATATATATATATATATATATAAATATATATATATATATATATATATATATATATATATATATATATATATATATATGCATATATACATATATATATATATATATATATATATATATATATATATAGGGCGTCCCAAAAAAATGTATACACACTTTAAATAATTATAAAGGCAGTGTTTATTAAAATACATTTCATTTTCAAAATGTAATAGAATCTACAGACATTATTTAATTGTTTGTCAACGCCTGTTTTCAAACTGACGTCCGTTCTGGTCCAGGCACTGCTGATAACGCGAAGCAATGGAATCGCAAACATCACGAAACATTTCGTTTGGTATTTGTGTGCATTCTCGTTCAATGGCTGCTCTCAATTCAGCGACTGTTGCAGGTTTTATAGCGTAGACTTTGTCTTTTAAGTATCCCCATAAAAAAAAGTCTAGTGGTGTGAGGTCTGGTGAACGCGGAGGGTATTCTACGAAACCCCTTCGTCCAATCCACATCCACATCGTGCCAAGTACCACTCGCAATACTCCACTCTTCGGTCCGGATCATCTTCATTAATAGCATGGACTAATCTTGGAATGTAACTTTTCCATTGACAGCGCTTCAAAATGCGTTGGACAGATGATTCTGAAATTCCTACCTCACGACTCGCTTGCCGCACAGATTTTCTTGGACTTTGGTGATACGTTTCCAGTACTCTTTCTTGCTTTGTGCGGCTTGTCGATGTCCGTGGTCTTCCCGAACGCTTCTTGTGGACATTCTGAACAGTTCCATCGGCTTCAAACTTATCTCTAATTCGAGTGATGGTAAGTCGCGTTGGTGGATCTGTTTGAAACTCCCTCCTAAACTGTCTTTGCACTTCAACTGCGTTTTCACACTTCCAGTAGCATTTTAGAATGAATTTCCTTTGTTCAAAGCTTAGTCTGACTGCCATTATTAATTCTAATGGGTTTAACTTGGAAAGAAAGAAACATCAATTGAGCTATCAGCTGTTAAAGTGTGTATGCATTTTTCTGGGACGCCCTGTGTATATATATATATATATATATATATATATATATATATATATATATATATATATACAGGGTCTGTCAAAAAAAACTAAGCCAAATTCAAACCTTTATTAAAACAAAACCATTTATCTAATTAAGTTGAATTTTTTACACAATAAAGTATCGGTAATCCACTATTATCCTTTAAATGTTTATGACGATATCTTCAGAATTATTAATTTTATTAATAATTAACTAAAAAGTTAGATTCTTCTACTTAAGTTGAAAATTTTTTTTTTTACGATATACTGTGGATAATTTTTAGTTTAACAAAATTAAAAGAACTGTTCAATATGATTCCCTTGCATTTCTATCACTTTTTTTAATCTTGGTCTGAATTCGTCTATTGCTCGATTTATTTGCTCTTGGGGTAGCTCTGCCCATTTTGCGATAATCAACTCACGCAAATGATTGACATCCCTTGTTCTGTTCCTATACACTCTCTCTGCCAAGTTTTCCCATATTCCGTAGTCTACAGGGTTTAGATCAGGGCTGTTAGGTGGCCAATTATTCGGTTCCAGAAATTCAGGCACATTCTTTTTCAAATATTCGATGGTTGTTTTGGCAGTATGTGATGTTGCACCATCTTGTTGAAAAATAAAGTAACCTTGACTAGCCAAGTTTCTCATTTCTGGAAGCATTTTCTCAAGCAAGGTATTTGAATAATATTGATCATTAATTTTCACTCCTGGCTCAATAAAAAATATTGAAGTTTTTCCCAACTTGGACACTCCATCCGAAACCATGACGCTAGAAGAAAAGTGACTCCTTGTTGCGTACACTTTCATCTTGGATTTCATTTTCCTTCGCAACATCAGAATAAACCCAGTCATTCAGTGAGTTTCTTGGTGGCTCTACCGTAAAACGTTTTTCATCCGTAAAAAATGTCTTGGAAATTTATCTTCAGTTATTATACGTAAAATACGTTTGGATTTCTCAACTCTTTTCTGACAGTTTACTTCTGACAATCTTTGTCCATGCACTCTTTAAAATGGTTTAAATTGCAGATCAGATTTAATAATCCTTCTTACGCTTGATTCTGATATTTCTAGTTCTTTTGATATTTGAGCAGGTGTCATGTGGCTACCAGGTCGATCCTCTTGACTAAGGATACGTTCCTCCACTTTCTGAATATTTTCATCTACTCTAACTGATTTTGGTCGCCCACTACCAACCTTCCTTTCAATGCTTCCTGTTTCATCGATAGTTCTCAACAAGTAATCTAAACCCGATCTAGTCCATCCTTTATAATCGAATTCAGAAAGCAATTTCCTTGCACTATAACCTTTTTCAACTCTATAACACTGGGGAACACAACTTTTGGTGACTTAGATGTTAGACCTGTTTCTGGGTATATTGAGGTCGCTGATTCTAAAAATGACATTAGTTTTTCTCCATCAGTTCTGCTTATCAAGATATGATATATATCTATATATATTTCTATATAATGTATATAATATTATATAATTGCTGACTGGCAATCACTGTTGTTGTCAATTGAATACAAAAGTATGATGAATGTCAGCAAAAATAGTGTATTAACATCAAACAAGCATAAGGTACGAAAAATATTTATTAAATTCAAACAAGCTTGAGTCACGAACGGCAAAAAAAGTTCTTTCATTGAGACATCTCATAAACCGCGTTTCTGAGATTTCTTGCGATGAGATGTGCCAGGACATTCGCGTTGGATGCTCCCAGTAATCTGCCATCATGTGAGTATCCCATCGTCCGCGGTACCGTTCTTCCATGGTCCTTAGTTCTTGGTGAAATCGTTCACCCTGTTCCTCGCTTAGATCACCGAGGTTATCTGGGAAACGATCCAAATGACTGTGGAGGTAATGCAGTTTGATGCTCATTTTACAGCCAAGTTTACAAAAAGAAGAGAGCATATTCTCCACTATTTCACCGTAGTTATCGGCCTTATAGTTCCCAAGGAAATTCTTCACAACCATACTAAACGATGACCACGCACGTGCCTCAATGTTGTCCATTGAATCTTGGAAACGCGGGTCTTTCATGAGTTCCCGGATTTGCGGTCCATCGAAAATACCTGCCTTCAGCTTTTCCATGCTCAGCGCAGGAAATTTTCTACATATGTAGCCAAAACACGTCCCATCTCTGTTCAAAGCCTTTATAAATTGTTTCATCAAACCTAGTTTGATGTGCAGTGGTGGCAATATGATCCTTTCTCTGTCAACCAAAGCTTCTTTGATGATATTTTTTTCTCCAACCACCATGTTTTCTCTCAGAGGCCACTGTCTTCTCACCCAGTGTTCATCTTTAGCTCTACTGTCCCATAAAGCACGGGTACTTGGTGTACCCGCTCTGCTGGCCCAGGAGAAAATTCACCATCTTCAGATCCACACAGATCATCCATTGGTGGTCTCGGTATGATATCTTTTCTAGGACTAGGGCGACTGTCCCGTGCTCTTCTCTCATACCGACTGAGTGACCAATTGGGATTGATCTGTATCTGTTGCCGTTGTGTAGAAGAACACATTTTAGGCTCCGTTTGGAGCTATCTATTAACCGCCATTCACTTGGTGTGTATTCCGATATGCCCATTTTCATCAGCAATCCGCGCACATTGTTGCAGAAAACTAAATCGTTCTCTTTTGAGAAGAAGGGCAGTAAATCCTTTTCTCTGTCGCGATATAACGTGATTTTGGTTCCCGGCAGCAGTAAATTTTTTTCTCCCAGCCTGGAAGCTAACAATTCAGACGATTTCTTCGAAAGACTTAAGTCCCTTATGAGGTCGTTTAATTCGTGTTGACTAAAACCTTCTGCAACTGATGACGGTCCTTCGAAATCACTGTCATTTTGCCCACATATGCTTTCTTTGTCAGTTGCAGATTCATCATCTTCTTGAGGGAGCTCTGGAAGATGGCTGAATGATGGGACAGGTATCTCATCTGAATGTGAAACAGGCCGTCTAGCTGAGTCTACGTCAGGATACGTCCATTTACTCCGGTTACGTCCATTGATGCCCTTTATATTCACCAAACAAAGTAACAGTCATCACTGTGGTTTCTCTGTTCTCTCCATACCATTGGTATACCAAATTTCAGGCACCTCCTCTTTCCGTTGGTCCATTGCCGCAGATGCTCCGTACACGTTTTACACACAACATGAGGAGCCCATGGCTTATCTTGGTCCCCTAGTTGTACTTTGAAATAGGCAAAATAAGCTTTTTTCACAAAATCAGTAATAGTTTTTCTCTGTTCAATGAACGTGTACTCTCCGCAGATAAAACAAAACACATCTGGATGATTTAAACACTTTCTTCGTGATGAAGCCATGTCAACACCTGTAACAGGAAAGAATTCACATTAGTACATGTACAATACACATGCAAAACAGCAACATCAGCAAAATCATAGCTACAAGTTAATTATACAGATGCATTTAGATTTACGAGCAACTCATAATACCGTTCCAGAAGGGTAATAAAGTAGGTAATGACGTATGCAATATCTCAAAAACTAGAGCTGCTAGAACAAAATGGATGATATTTTCTGAATCGGTGGCATGGAAATATCCAGAATAAGGTCTAAAATCTCAGGCACCAAGAAAAAATTTTTTTTTTGTTCCCCAGTGTAATGCTTTATAATTATTTTATCTTTATGTGAGAATGGCGTATTTAGAGGTATTCACGAAAAATTTTAAATCTAAACAAATTCTGAAAAAGAGAAAAAAGAAGATATTACATAATGAGAAAAACTGAAATTTTCGCAATCTGTAGAAATAACCGCATAACTCCTAAAATATTTAAAATAAAGTTGTAAAATTATCACAGATTATTTATGAGCCTTTTACTTATCTAGTGTAAAAAATATTTGAAATCTCTATCAAATTGTGCATTTTATAGAGATTTCAAATTGGCTTAGTTTTTTTGACAGACCCTGTATATATATATATATATATATATATATATATATATATATATACGTAAAGAACGACGCTTGTATAGGAGAACATTCCGCGCAAGATGATGAGGGAGAACGAACAAATGAAAAAATGAGGTAACCACCCGGGAATCGAACCCGGGATCTTCCGATTGCCGGTCAGATATGCTAACCACTACACCATGGTCCCCACTCGATCAGAAGGCGTAATCCTCCTACATACGCGCAGAAACCAATGCCCCGAGGGGGGCACCTCCCGCATGCCGCAACTATATATATACACATTTCAACTGCAAAGAACACGCAGTATAATTAACGTAAAGAACGACGCTTGTATAGGAGAACACCCCGCGGAAGATGAGGAGGGAGAACGAACAAATGAAAAAATGAGGTAACCACCCGGGAATCGAACCCGAGATCTTCCGATTGCTGGTCAGATATGATAACCACTACACCATGGTCCCCACTCGATCAGAAGTCGTAATCCTCCTGCATACGCGCAGAAACCAATGCCCCGAGGGGGGCACCTCCCGCATGCCTCATTTTTTCTTTTTTTCATTTTTTTCATTTGTTCGTTCTCCCTCCTCATCTTGCGCGGAATGTTCTCCTATACAAGCGTCGTTCTTTACGTTAATTATACTGCGTGTTCTTTGCAGTTGAAATATATATATATAATATATATATATATATATATATATATATATATATATATATATATACGTAAGAATCACTTTTATACGAAAATGAAAAAGTTGATTGGGATCGATATACCATATGTCAAATATTAGCGATAGTTAGGTTTAACAATTAAATTATATAAAAATATTAATTTGCTCAATATAATTATTTTAAATAAATTTGTAACTATTTAAATTTGGTTTTTTATTATTATTATTATTATTATTATCATTATTTTAACCTTTTACGTGCCTACGTCCCTATTTTGGGCTCATAAAATCTAATTGTTATAAATTAGTTACATCTGTCCATTTTCATAATTCAGCACTTTATATGAGTTAATTAATTTATAATTAACTATCTCGATTCATATTTTGTAGACGCCTTGAATTCAACCTACTTTTTAAATATAGTTTTACTCTTTAAAGTGTTCAAATAAATATTTCATGCCATCACGTTAGTATACTAAAATTGGTAATAAACATTCTATGAGAATGGTTATGATCCATACACCCCGGCATTAAATGGTAATTATATATATATATATATATGTATGTGTGTGGGTGTATATATATATATATAAATATGATTTTATATATATATACAAGGTAGAGAAAGAGTTAGTAATAATAATAACGATAATAAATAATAATAAGATTTGACAGATTTTTCCGGCAAAGAAGAACTTCTCTCTCCTGCTGTTTACCTATATACAGATATATATAAGCACACCGGACAAAAAATTAGTCACCCCTAATAGCACCGATAGTAGGAAGTTCAAGGTCACACAGAGGGCGCTGATGTAGCATTGGTAAGTGACAAGTAGCGGTGACGTAGCACACAGGATCAGATCTGTTTCGTGAGGTGGTGAAGAACAAAGTGTGTGTTGGATATAGTCTGCAAAATGGGTCGTGAGGCAGACGTTACTCAGTGGCAAAAAGGAGCCATCGTGTTTGGCAGAGCCCACGGACACAAAATGTCTGAAGTAGCCCAATTTGTTGGTGTGTCAACGCGTACTGTCCAGCGAGTTTACAAAGAGTGGTGTAGTTCGCAATCAACTGACAATCGACGGCATAACTGTGGCCGGAAAACAATTCTCGACAATAGGGGCCGCCGCCATGTTTCTCGTCTAGTAACTGCAAATCGTTTTCAAACCAGAAAACAATTGCTCCAAGAAACCAATGAGGATCTCAAGCGACCAATTTCCGAACGGACATTGCGACGAGAACTGCATGCGATGGACATCTGGAGCAGGGTACCACGGAAGAGGCCGCTGTTAACAGCAAGTCACAAATTGGCACGTTATAAATGGGCTCAGAGGCACAAAAACTGGACTGCGGCAGATTGGAAACGTGTAATTTGGTCCGATGAGTCCCGTTTTTGTTTGTTCTCCAATGATGGGAGGCGACGAGTACATCGCAGGTCCAATGAAGCCTTTAATCCTGAATGCGTCGAAGGTGTTGTTCAGGCTGGAAACAGAAAGAGAAGCGCAGGAATAGACACCCACGGACTCTGGCGGAACTTCGGGACCGGCTGATGAACGAGTGGCAGAAAATCGATGTTCAGTACATGCACAACCTCGTAGAGTCTCTGCCTCGCCGGATTCGTGCGGTTATCAAGGCCAGAGGCGCCGTCACACGTTATTAGGTACATTCTGAGAGGGGTGACTAATTTTTTGTCCGGTGTGCTTATATATATATATTATATATACAGGGCGTCCCAAAAAAATGTATACACACTTTAAATAATTATAAAGGCAGTGTTTATTAAAATACATTTCATTTTCAAAATGTAATAGAATCTACAGACATTATTTAATTGTTTTGTCAACGCCTGTTTTCAAACTGACGTCCATTCTGGTCCAGGCACTGCTGATAACGCGAAGCAATGGAATCGCAAACATCACGAAACATTTCGTTTGGTATTTGTGTGCATTCTCCTTCAATGGCTGCTCTCAATTCAGCGACTGTTGCAGGTTTTATAGCGTAGACTTTGTCTTTTAAGTATCCCCATAAAAAAGTCTAGTGGTATGAGGTCTGGTGAACGCGGAGGGTATTCTACGAAACCCCTTCGTCCAATCCACATCCACATCGTGCCAAGTACCACTCGCAATACTCCACTCTTCGGTCCGGGTCATCTTCATTAATAGCATGGACTAATCTTGGAATGTAACTTTTCCATTGACAGCGCTTCAAAATGCGTTGGACAGATGATTCTGAAATTCCTACCTCACGACTCGCTTGCCGCACAGATTTTCTTGGACGTTGGTGATACGTTTCCAGTACTCTTTCTTGCTTTGTGGGGCTTGTCGATGTCCGTGGTCTTCCGGAACGCTTCTTGTGGACATTCTGAACAGTTCCGTCGGCTTCAAACTTATCTCTAATTCGAGTGATGGTAAGTCGCGTTGGTGGATCTGTTTGAAACTCCCTCCTAAACTGTCTTTGCACTTGAACTGCGTTTTCACACTTCCAGTAGCATTTTAGAATGAATTTCCTTTGTTCAAAGCTTAGTCTGACTGCCATTATTAATTCTAATGGGTTTAACTTGGAAAGAAAGAAACATCAATTGAGCTATCAGCTGTTAAAGTGTGTATACATTTTTTTGGGACGCCCTGTATATATACGGTCATAATTCATCATTAAAGTTAATAATAAATTAAAATTCTAACATACACCTAAGTAAATAAATTAGAAGGAAATATAAACCAGCTCCTTGAGTGATGACTCGGATATAAGAAAACAATCTCGAAGCCTGTGTGCTAAAGCAAATATGATCATAAGGAACTTTCGATTCTGTACAAGTGAAGCAAAAGACACTCTTTTGTAATTTCTGCAGTAATATATAGGGACAGCAACTCTGGGTGAATTATAAAAAAGGTTCTGGCAGAACCCTAAATTTGCTATACAACAGGTCTTTTAGACTCTTACATAAATTACCCCCGAGATGCTCAGCTTCGCAAATGTTTGCTATCCGCAATGTCCCGAGCTTCCCGGAGGTAACAAGACGTGCTGAACACAGTCTAATGCAAAGAATTAAAAAATCAACCAAACCGATCATCCAAGCTACCCATGAGTCCTACCATTTATCCTCTAAGGTATGCACTTCTTGGTACGAGAACGTCTATCTGTAGCCCCACTTAACTTCGACAGTGCAGTATTATTTCTAATCAAGTGTATATATTCTATCCTTAGTATATGAACTGTCATTGTATTAATAATATTTGTCATATGGACTATAGTCTACCAATAAACCTTTTCATTTTCCTTTTCATTTTTATAAATTGTCAAATAATAATAGGAAATTACAGGAAAATACGAAAACGAAATAGAAATTAGAATCGGTTAAAAAATGAATATAATAAACGTCCCCATTTTTTGCAATATGTATGAATGTATCTATAGATCTATCTGTCTTACGTACTGTTAAATTTAGTTTCTGATATTATTAATCCTGTCCTAAAGGATCAGTCTGGTGGTATTAGTTCCTTTAATAAAAATAGACAAATAACACTGGTCTACAAATTTTGAAAAAGTTTGTGCTTCGGAGATAAAATGTGTTTCCTATTATGGATTTTAGGGTGCTGAAAACGAATATGACCATAAAAACAGTCGATTGGCTACAGTTTCCCAGAAAATTTAAGTTACACATTTTGTGTATATGTATACCATATATTAGTAACATACCTGTATAATGCAGTCACTTATATTGATTCAACCCATCGCTTCTTTGCTCGTCTCTCGTACTCAACTTCTGGAGCATCTCTTGTTATTGTCCAGCAGTAGTCTGCTAACAATGATGGACTCCATTTCCCCTAGTAGCGTTTCTCCATCGCTGAGATTTGCTGGTGGAAACGTTCACCATGTTTATCGCTGACTGCTCCGCAGTTGGCCGGAAAAAATTCCAGGTGCGAATGGAGGAAATGTATCTTTAAAGACATATTACAGCCCATTTTTTAATAGGACAACAGTAGGTTTTCCACCAGCTCCCTGTAATTGTCAGCTTTCGTATTTCCAAGAAAATTGGTTGCTACTAACCGGAAAGCATTCCACGCTGTCTTCTCCTCACCACCTATGATACGGTCGAACTCCTCATGTCTAAGAAGCTCGCGGATCTGTGGACCAACAAATACACCCTCCTTGATTTTCGCTTCACTGAGCTTTGGGAATTTACCACCGAGGTACTTAAAAGCTGCCCCCGTTTTATCCATAGCCTTAATAAAATTTTTCAAGACGCCCAGTTTGATGTGTAAGGGTGGTAACAAAATCTTGCTCGATTCTACAAGTGGAGGATACTAAACATTTTTTGTTCCAGGTTCCAACGAGTGTCGGAGAGGCCAATCCTTCTTGATGCAATGAGAAGTCCTAGCCCGACTATCCCATTCACACAGAAAACAGCAATACTTAGTGTAGCCCGGCTGCAGTCCAAGCACGATAGCAACAACTTCCAAGTCACCACAAACCTGCCACTGATGTTTGTCATAGTTTATGCAGTTCAAAAGTTGCTTCATGTTGTCATATGTTTCCTTCATGTGGACTGCATGACCAACTGGAATTGATGGCAATACGTTGCCAACATGCAACAAAACAGCTTTTAGACTCAACTTCGATGAATCAATGAACAGTCTCCACTCATCAGGATTGTGAATAATGTTGAGAGCTGCCATCAGACCATCGATGTCGTTGCAAGCTACAAGGTTACCTTCCATGATGAAGAATGGGACAAAATCTTTTTGATGGTCACGAAACTTACACACTTTAACATTTTCAGCGAGGAGATTCCACTGCTGCAATCTGGAGCCCAACAGCTCTGCCTTACTCTTTGGCAGTTCTAAATCTCTGATAAGGTCTTTTAATTCATTTTGAGTTATCATGTGCGGTTTAGAAGATGTCAAGTTATAAACAAATTCAGGGTCTTGTGAAGGTGAAGGCTCAAGTTTCGCAGGTTCCTTCATTCTCCTCGTCCTCTGACTCCAGGGAGAATGAGTGTGGGGGCTCAGGAACGGGTAGTCCTTCGCCGTGAGGTACCGGGCGTATAGCAGAGGGTATATTCGGATATTGTAAAATCCACTTTTTCTTCTTGCAAATACCTTTCTTGACTGGAGGCATCATGCAGAAGTAACAATTGCTGACATGATCTGTTGGTTCCCTCCACACCATTGGCAGTGCAAAAGGCATAGATTTCTTTTTCCGATTCAACCACTGGCGAAGGTTTGTTGCACAAGTGTTGCAGCATATGTGTGGGGCCCAGCTCTTGTCCTGATCTCCAATCTTACAGCCAAAATAAAGGTGATAGGCTTTCCTAATCACGGCGGTTATAGCACGCTTTTGTGATGCAAAAGTCAATTCTCCACAAACATAACAGAAGTTATCTACACTGTTCACGCAATTACGAGGCATCTTTGTTCAAATTAGGCTGAAAAAAATTCAGTTTCAAAAGCAAACACTAAAAAGAGTTTGACAAGGGTGTACTGTATGACTTCCGCGAATGAACTGATGCTGTGGCGTAATATGTAGACGCCTGTGACACATCGACGTCTTGACTCTACTGCGCATGAGCGTAGTTATATTTTTTTATTTTAATAAATTAATGTAATTACATTGCATTTTAATAATTTTAAATTAGGTAAGGTTAAGTTAGGTTAGTATTCCATTTATATTAATATCAAGAACATTATGGGAAGCAATATGTTAAAATGATCCAATCTATTTCTTAATAAATAATTTACAAATACATAATGTAATAGATAAATTTAAAATTACATTTTATTTTGTATATATATATATATATATATATATATATATATATATATATATATATATATATGCATATATTTACATTATTTATTAAAATAAAAAATATAACTACGCGCATGCGCATTAGAGTCAATGCGTCGATGTGTCACAGGCATCTACATATTACGCGACAGATGCAGTCCAGTGAGTAGGGTGCAGGGTTGCCTGATATCTTTATAAATAGATCCAATTGGCAATTTTAGGCATCATTTTCGTATTCAGTGACCTAAAATTAGTAAAGATTGACTACTTTTATTTCCGAATCATTTTGGCTGTAGACCAGTGTAATGGTATCATTTAATCTTCTGAAGCTACTTGAATATTGTATTTTTCCTTTTATTTATAGTAATGCTTCCATTTCCCTGTGACAGTTTGGTTTTAGGAAGAATACTTCAACGACTTTTGCTGTCTTAACAGCTAAAGAAATAATTATGAAATATCTTAACTAGTGTTCTTCTGTTTATGCAGTATTTATAGATTTAAAGTAAAGTGTTTGATGGTGTCCCTCATTTTATTCTTATTTGGAAATTAATGAAATTGAATATTTGTCTTTTAATAGTAAAAATATTGTCTTATTATTATAGAAATCAGTCTGTTGCTGTTCGTTTTAAAAATGAATATTCTTATAAGTGGAAAATTAATAATGATGTAAGACAGGGTGACATTCTCTTTTGTTTATTATCTATTTTAATAATATTTTAATTAAATCATCTTCACTGAAAATTGGTTCTCGTTTGGGGATAGAACTAAACAATAAATTATATATTGAAGTTAGTCTTGTAAATTGTCAGAATAGGTTTATTTAAAGATTTTAATAAATATCTTGCTAAGAAAGTTTGGTTATGTTGATAAAAATGTGATGGTTAAATTATTTAAGTTGTATTGTTTAGACTTTTATGGTAGTGAGCTTTGGACTAATAAAATTAATTGCTCTCGTGAACTGAAAAGATTGGAGGTGTCTTCTCATAAATGTTTAAAGAAACTTATAGGTGTTTCTTATCGAAATAATAATCATGATATTTGTAATTTTGTCGAACTACATATAATGCTGAGTCGCTACTGGGTGATGATAAAGATGCTGTGCTGTCTAGAATATGGTTTGTTCAGAGAAGGAAAGAAAGGTTGAGATGATTTTTGTACTTGGTAATCTCTAAGTAGTATGATCACAAAATGGACGAGTGTAAATCAATTGCAATGTTCATCAAATGTTGCAAGGTGGAAGGGGGTTGGCACCCATGGGTGAAGGGGGTTGGCACCCGTGGGGGGAAGGGGCGTGCAAGAAAGGGGGAGAGGGTTTAGCTATTTAACATACATTTATTCGAAAATATATAGGAAATAAATATATAGAAAATAAATATACAATAAAAAATAATATTAGTAGAAGAAATTACATACACCAAAAATAGAATTCGAATACATGGATAATATATATATATATATATATATATATATATATATATGAAAATTATTTCACGAAAGTGACACGTAAAAAATATTTATGATGAATAAAACACCACTTTGTGTTTCTTTTCCTTTCGTGGTTTTATTCATCATATATATATATATATTATATATATAATATATATATATATATATATATATATATATATATATGTATATATATATGTATATATATATATATCATCAAAATATACGCGCTTTATGTTCTACTCCACCTAAATAAAATACTAAATTCACATGTGATTGCGCTATTTATTTAATTTGTATATACCCAGGTGAACCAAAAGTAGGTGGACAGTAGGTTGAATAGGGTTTGTGCTATATTATATTATAACTATGGTGTTCATTATAACTATGGTGTTTGTGTTATTATATTAAATATTATAACTAAATTTATTTAAATTTAATCTTTTTTCTTTTCAGATAGTTCAGAGAACCCATAATGGCAAATAATCTAAATACTGATGCCAGAAAATGGGTGTTGAAAGAGTATTGGAAATCTCAAAATACTGAAACTGTTAGAACAAAATGGGTTGAAACATTTGGTACTCAAGCCCCAAAGAGACAAACCATTTACCGCATTCGTGACAAATTTGATGCCACTGGCTCAATTCTTAATGCCCCAAGAACTGGTTGACCCAAAACAGTTTGCACAGAGGACAATAAGCAACTTGTTGCCGAAGCATTTGTTCACAGTCCCAAAAAGTCCACCAGAAGAGCCTCAGCAGAACTGGACATTTCACAAACCTCTATTATACGAATTCTGAAATCTATTGGGTTGAAAGCTTATCGTCCACGGCTAATTCATGGCTTATTGGAGGATGACCCAGACAGGCGGCTGCAATTTAGTGAGATCATGCTGAACGAAATTGAAGGAAATCCAATAATTTTAGATAACATTGTGTGGACCGATGAGGCTTCTTTCAAATTATCAGGTCATGTTAACCGACATAATTGTGTTTACTGGTATAGTGAGAACATGCATTTAACATTAGAGCAGCAACTAAACCAGCCTGGTGTCACTGTTTGGGGTGGTATTTCAAGTTCTGGTGTTTTAGGACCAACTTTTGTTGATGGAACAGTCACAGGTGATAAGTAATGAATGAAGTTGTTCCACACTTACAACAACAGCCTAATTCACATGACCTCTATTTCCAACAAGATGGGGCCCCTCCACATTATTCAAGAGCAGTCCGTGAGTATCTTGATGAAACATTTCCCGAGAAATGGATCGGCCGAAGAGGTCAAATTGAATGGCCTGCACGTTCACCTGACTTTACCCCAATGGATTTTTTCTTTTGGGGAGTACTCAAGGACAAAGTTTATAGTCGAAAACCAGGAAGTGTTGGTGATTTGAAAAATTACATCAGAGATGCATTTCAAGAAATTAATGCACAAAGAAACTTGTGCAAAAATGTTTGTCGAAGTGTGAAAGGTAGACTTCAAAGCTGTGTAAATTGTGATGGACAGCAATTTGAGCACCTGCGTTGATAAAATTTTCAGTGCTTTTGTATTGTATTGGTATAAGTTAATTTTTTTTTATATTTTGTATTATAGTATACAAAAAAATTAAATATAATTGTATATGTATTCTCAAAATAAACGTTATCATTTACTGTCCACCTACTTTTGGTTCACCCGGTATTTAATGGAGAAGAATGAAATGAAATAATGAAATTCTTGACAGCCCCAGTCGGCTTAGAAGGCAATATATATAATATATATATAATTTAGTGGTGCACCGGATGTCAATTTTTCAACATCTGCGGATGCGGATCTTTAATTTCAATATCTGCGGATGTGGATATTTAGTTAATCTATCAATATAATATAGAATTATGAATATATTACATAATTTTTCAAATTTCGTGATATTACTATTATGGCAGACAATGCCTAAGAATTAAAATTAATATTAATATTTTCATTATGATAAAAATAACTTTCTCAAGAGTTTCAGCCGCAGAAAATTCAATGAAACAAGTTTCATTCAATTTTCTATGTTACCAGGTATTTATATTTTGAGGTTTATATATTTGTTTGTTCATTAATAATTAATACTTTACATGAAATGTGCATGACTGGGCCTTATAAGCTACTTTATGAGCTAATTTAATTGTAAATTGCATAATTTATTAGAGGTAATATCCGCATAACATCCGCAGTCAGAAGTGCGGATGCGGATGTTAAAAAAGATGCGGATGCGGATATCCGGTCCACCACTAATATATATATATATAGTTACCAATTTATAATTATGTATTTAATGGCCAGTTTGTAGCCATGTTTAGTGCGTAAATCTGTACTATTAGGAATGCTGGTAATTACCGTTATTTGATAATGGTTATAAATTATTTTTATTAATAAAATGCTTTGGCCGAGGTCATCAAATCTTTCAGATCAAAGAATGTTATTAATTAAGTTATTAATTAGGTTGACTGATATAATTGGTTTTCTTCCTTTATTACACAAAATAAATTGAATTATAAAAGAAACAAAATGCGGATTGTTTATATTGGAAATAATGTGTACACTTGACATAATGCCTTCAATATATAATGGTTTGACAATTAATAACGCGCGAGGTGACGAATAGTCTTTATATAAAGATAGGTGAATGACACAAAAAGGCCAAGTGGGTGCCGTTAATTTTGGCTTACAGTAATCAAATAATTTCGTATATATTTACTTTGAATAATAAAACACAACTACGTCAATCTGTTTATTTAGTCACAAAAAGAGAAAATAGTCATTTTCATAGTATATTTCTAAAAAAACAAATTTCAGAAAAAGATGGCATCGCGTCGAACACCTGGATAGAGGAAACGTCACGATAAGAAATCTCGTACTAATGAAAAGTGTTCTCTCTATCTCTCTCTCTCTCTCTCTCTATCTCTCTCTCTCTCTCTCTCTCTCTCTCTCTCTATATATATATATATATATATATGAGATATTACAATTATTAATTCGAGGTAGTGATAATACCGTATCTGCCATACTCCCTACAAACGATGCAATTCTTTGAAAGTCAAAAACTTTTAGGAAAGATGCGACGAAACAAAGCTTTTCATTTAATCCAAATAAACTTGTATTAGTATTATTATTATTATTTTTTTTTTTGCTTTAACAAACCTTTTGCGAAAAACAAAAGCCACATTTCTGCAGCAGAATTTATTATTCAGTTTACCTCCAAACCATAGTGTTTGAAGGCAGTTTCAGCGTTAGATAACCATCATATTGTAGACCATCACGACTTACTGGGGACTATAAATCACCTTTCTCCGCCTCTTAATGCCCTTCCTTCACGATTTTATCCGAAGCTATGTGCACAGATACAAACCTCAAAATTTATTTCGCAAGTAGCACACTCTACCACTATCTCTCTCTCTCTCTCTCTCTCTCTCTCTCTATCTCTTCTATATATATATATATATATATATATATATATATAATATATATATATATATATATACATATATATAAGTTATATTATATATATAATATATATATATATAATATATAAATATATATATATATTATATATAAATATATATAATATATATATAAGAACACCGGACAAAAAATTAGTCACCCCTAATAGCACCGATAGTAGGAAGTTCAAGGTCACACAGAGGGCGCTGATGTAGCATTGGTAAGTGACAAGTAGCGGTGACGTAGCACACAGGATCAGATCTGTTTCGTGAGGTGGTGAAGAACAAAGTGTGTGTTGGATATAGTCTGCAAAATGGGTCGTGAGGCAGACGTTACTCAGTGGCAAAAAGGAGCCATCGTGTTTGGCAGAGCCCACGGACACAAAATGTCTGAAGTAGCCCAATTTGTTGGTGTGTCAACGCGTACTGTCCAGCGAGTTTACAAAGAGTGGTGTAGTTCGCAATCAACTGACAATCGACGGCGTAACTGTGGCCGGAAAACAATTCTCGACAATAGGGGCCGCCGCCATGTTTCTCGTCTAGTAACTGAAAATCGTTTTCAAACCAGAGAACAATTGCTCCAAGAAACCAATGAGGTTCTCCAGCGACCAATTTCCGAACGGACACTGCGACGAGAACTGCATGCGATGGACATCTGGAGCAGGGTACCACGGAAGAGGCCGCTGTTAACAGCAAGTCACAAATTGGCACGTTATAAATGGGCTCAGAGGCACAAAAACCGGACTGCGGCAGATTGGAAACGTGTAATTTGGTCCGATGAGTCCCTTTTTGTTTGTTCTCCAATGATGGGAGGCGACGAGTACATCGCAGGTCCAATGAAGCCTTTAATCCTGAATGCGTCGAAGGTGTTGTTCAGGCTGGAAACAGAAAGTGAAGCGCAGGAATAGACACCCACGGACTCTGGCGGAACTTCGGGACCGGCTGATGAACGAGTGGCAGCAAATCGATGTTCAGTACATGCACAACCTCGTAGAGTCTCTGCCTCGCCGGATTCGTGCGGTTATCAAGGCCAGAGGCGCCGTCACACGTTATTAGGTACATTCTGAGAGGGGTGACTAATTTTTGTCCGGTGTGCTTATATATTATATATATAATATATATATATATATATATATATATATAATATATATATATATTATATATATGTAATATATATATATATATTATATACATATATAAGAAATATATATATATATATTATACATATAAGAAATATATAGATATTATATATATAATATAATATATATATAAATAATATATATAATATATATATATATATATATATATATATATATATATATATATATAATATATTAGGCCGTTTCGAAAAATCGAAATTTATGATGGCTCAACGCACACATACTAAAAATGTAATATGTCATGAATAAAGACTTCATGCAAAATATTAAGACAAGAGCTTATTGTTATCCCACCCCTCAATGCATATCTATTTTACCCCTCATGAGAAAATTTTCATTTTTCTGGCAAATATATTTATTTATTTTGTGATGTCCTCTTAAATTTGGTATATAAAATTCATAAATAAAATTGGAACATAAGTAGGTCATTTTCAGGAATGGTCCAGTAACCCCCCTATTCTTTAGAGAGAATTCTAGAAAATTCTTCCTTCAGGATAACTTCTAGAATTTCCATTTTTTCCCTTTATGGATTATATGATGTTTTATTTGCTTTTTCATCTATAATTACTGATATTTTCACAAGTTTACTGTTCTAGAAAGGTTACTTCATGTTACTTTACAACTTTCTTACAGTAATCAAGTCATAATATAATTTAGGTGAGTGATTAATGATTATATTATATTATTATTAAGACTAACAGGTGGTAAAACTTTTTCCCTCAGAATTATGGCAAAAACCAGAAACAAGTGTGAAGTCTGGTTGGTCGGACAAGTGCTGGAAGAGGGTTTTTCTGAGAAGCAGCTTCCAACTAACAGTGATGTCATTAAACGTCTTTTTTATCACACTGAGGTGGGAAAGCAAAATGTCTCTGTAGCTTGCGCAACTGTAGCCAAGAAGTTATTGCTATGTGGGAAAAAGCCTCCTTAATTACATCCCACAAGCCTTATATTGTCTCAAAGCTTAAAAGGCTCTACAATAAGCATGAAGGGCTGGTCAAGAACCGAACTCGACGAACTCCTACCCAAGAGAAGAATGAAGCAGAATTTGTTACCAGCTTAAAGAAGCTTTTCGATGTAGCTCATTCAGAAGTGGAAACAGAAATAAAATTGCAGGAGGATAAAGATTTTCTTAAGGATCAAAGGAACGATCGGAAAATGATTATGGGTCCAGAAGACAAGGAGTTTTAAAGAAAGGCAAAAGCACGACAGATAAGCATGGAAAGAATGGAAAAACTTCGCAGGAAATCAAAGGAAGAAATGAGGCAATTGACAAAGGTTGTGGATCTCAACCAATGTGAAAATTCCGGTTCAGGAGGAAGTGAAGAATCATCTGGTGATGAATTGTTCTACAGAGCACTCTCATCATCATCTTCAAAAAAGGAGAAGCTTGAACCAGGTGTAATTGTTAGGGATAAAAAGTTCTTGGCTGCTCTGGACCGCACTGGAACATCTGCAAGAGCTGCTATGCACATTGTGGCACCTGCCCTTTCAGCTGCTGGAGTGGAAATTGAAGAGATCACACTTTCATCATCCTCTATCTACAGGTCTCGGCGATCAACACGGATGCAGATGGGAGAAGACATTAAAGCCAGTTTCCAACCAAATACCCCTTTAATAATTCATTTTGATGGAAAGCTTCTTCCATCCATGCATGGGGGTAAGATTGATGTAATGCCCATTGTTGTGACTGGTGCAGGCGAATTAGAAAAATTACTGTCTATTCCAAAGCTTATTTCTGGAACGGGAGAAGAAATGGGGAGAGCAGTTTCAGATGTCTTGAAGCAATGGCCACAAGTAAATGAGTGGGTAGCAGGCCTTTGTTTTGATACTACTGCAAGCAATACAGGTATCCATGCTGGGGCTTGTACCATCATCCAAAAGGCCCTTCAGAGATCACTCCTTTTTCTGGCATGTTGCCACCATATCCACGAGCTTCTTATCACTGCAGTTTTTGACATTTTTTTCTCTTCTTCGGGTCCACAAATTCCCTTATTCAATCGATTCAGAGATTGTTGGGATAACATTGATCAGCAGAATTACAAGCCCTATGAACCCAATGATCTCACCTCAGAATCTTTAGATCATTGGATCTTGAAGCACAGAGACAAGCTTATTTCTTTCATCAACTCCAAACTTCAAGAGGGCCACACTAGAGGTGACTACAGGGAATACTTAGAACTTGCACTTATCTTCCTTGGTTGTCCAATGCCTAAAACAAATAAAGGCTCTGATAGCAGATTCCACTACCCAGGAGCTTACAGCAGAGCTAGATGGATGGGAAAGGGCATCTATTCCTTAAAAATTTACTTATTTAGGAACCAATTCCTTCTCACCCCTCATGAAAAACAAGCTCTGATACGAATAAACGCCTTTTCAGTGACAGTTTATCTTCAAGCTTGGTATACATCTCCAGTTGGAATTGGTGCTCCAGCAAATGATTTGGCCCTCCTCAAGATGCTACATATCTACAAGATCCAGGTTGATAAGGAAGTGGGTGCTACAGCCCTCAAAAAACTTCAGAACACATTTCAACTGCAAAGAACACACAGTATAATTAACGTAAAGAAAACGCTTGTAAAGAAGACATTCCGCGCAAGATGAGGAGGGAGGCCCATGGTGTAATGGTTATCATATCTGACCGGCAATCGGAAGATCCCGGGTTCGATTCCAGGGTGGTTACCTCATTTTTTCATTTGTTCGTTCTCCCTCCTCATCTTGCGCGGTATGTCTTCTATACAAGCGTCGTTCTTTAAGATATATATATATATATATATATATATATATATATATATGTGTAAAGAACGACGCTTGTATAGAAGAACGTTCCGCACAAGATGAGGAGAAAGAACGAACAAATGAAAAATGAGGTAACCACCACATTAATTATACTGTGTGTTGTTTGCAGTTAAAATGTATATATGTGTGACATGCGAGAGGTGCCCCCTCAGGGCATTGGTTTCTGCTCGTATGTAGGAGAATTACGACTTCTGATTAATCGAGGCCCATGGTGTAATGGTTATCATATCTGACCGGCAATCGGAAGATCCCGGGTTCGATTCCAGGGTGGTTACCTCATTTTTTCATTTGTTCGTTCTCCCTCCTCATCTTGCGCGGTATGTCTTCTATACAAGCGTCGTTCTTTAAGATATATATATATATATATATATATATATATATATATATAAGAACGACGCTTGTATAGAAGAACGTTCCGCACAAGATGAGGAGAAAGAACGAACAAATGAAAATGAGGTAACCACCACATTAATTATACTGTGTGTTGTTTGCAGTTAAAATGTATATATGTGTGACATGCGAGAGGTGCCCCCTCAGGGCATTGGTTTCTGCTCGTATGTAGGAGAATTACGACTTCTGATTAATCGAGGCCCATGGTGTAGTGGTTAGCATATCTGACCGGCAATTGGAAGATCCCTGGTTCGATTCCCGGGTGGTTACCTCATTTTTCATTTGTTCGTTCTTTCTCCTTATCTTGTGCGGAACGTTCTTCTATACAAGCGTCGTTCTTTACATTAATTATACTGTGTGCTGTTTGCAGTTAAAATGTATATATGTGCGACATGCGAGAGGTGCCCCCTCAGGGCATTGGTTTCTGCTCGTATGTTGGAGAATTACGACTTCTGCTTAATCGAGGCCCATGGTGTAGTGGTTATCATATCTGATCGGCAATCGGAAGATCCCGGGTTCGATTCCCGGGTGGTTACCTCATTTTTTCATTTGTTCGTTCTCCCTCCTCATCTTGCGCGGAATGTCTTCTATACAAGCGTCGTTCTTTACGATATATATTTATTAGGGTGTCCCAAACTCATAGGGGCCCAAACTTTTTTTCGGGATACAAATCCGCTCGTGTTGCGCTCTTTTGATGTTTCCCATTAGAAGTCTTCCTGTAAAATTTCAGAGAGATCGAAGGAAATTTAAAGGTCCCGAACTTTGAACACTTTATTTCTCCTCTTAACTGAAAGGCAAATTAACTGAAATATTTCTCTCAAAAGTTCCATCACAAAGGTGATTATACAAAATAAACATGTATTTTAATCTTAACACACAAACAACAATTTCAAAGCAACACATTTATGCATTTTAACTAAACACGTGTTTCATGAGATCCGTTTTTGTTCCCTTCCGGCTCACATTCCGTCGGTGTGAGTGGACAGTTCGAAGGAGGAACTGGAGGTCTTCATCACGGCACAGAGGTTTGCTTGCGTATTTCTCAATGAGAGCGATGCCTCGCTCTGCTGCATCATTGACCACCATCAGTTCTGCAGCTCGGCTCTTTGCCAGACGGTAGTTTTCGTCAGTAGGCCATGTTTCAGGGTCTTTGGTGAGGAACGTTGGCTCAACTTGGAGAAACTGGAAGAGTGTGGTGGATCGACTCGTCACCCACGGACTTAAACGGCCATCCACTTGCAGTCCCTTGCCTTGGACCCGTTTGAGTCCTTTCCCAGGGCGCTTTTTCAGGTTAGCCGTCATGTTACGCTTTTCATTGTCGTCAACTCTGTCATCAAACAGTGCAAGACAGATTAAGTCCTCCGAGATATACCACAGATGACGGAGCACAGCCCGGTAAGCTGTTTCCAACGTCCTTGTCAGGGTAAACTACAAGAAGATTGCACAGCCTAACGTCATTTTTGGGAGATTTGATGGCGATGGGAGCCTCGTGCCAGTGACGGACGTATACAAGGCTCACGAAGAGAGCCATACGGCGAACCCCTTGCAGTTCTTGGAGACGAAGTTCGGAGAACTGGGACTGCAGTAATGCTGTTTTCAGGCAGTAAATACCTTTGGCCATCCATCTGGCCTGATGGTAAGCCCCTGGAGGCCGAAGCTTGTAACGTCCTACGTCGTCTCCGAGGTACAAGAGGCTCAGTCGAAGAAGTTCTTCATAATCCTCTCGAGGATGAT
>JAJOZX010006222.1:65000-77500 GCA_023014485.1 Bathynomus jamesi | reverse complement strand
GAGTTTTTCGAAATTACTTATATTCCGAGAATCCTGGGGGTTGGCATCCCGTGGTTGCGGTACGTCGACGATATTTGTGTATCTGGCCCATGAATCGTGACCTGGATAACTTCCTCCTTCAGTTAAATGATCAAGTCCCCTCCATTAAGTTTACTTTAGAAGTGGAACAAGACAATTCAATCCCATTTTTGGATGTGCGTGTACATAGGGAAAGCCCAGGTTTTAAGTTTAGTATCTATCGGAAAACAACAAACAATTTGTCCTACGTACACTTTTACTCGGGACATGACACCCCACTAAGAAGGCCATTTTTTCATCAATGTTTCTCCGCGCCCTTAGGATCGCCAGTCCGGAATACATCGATGCCGAATTGGAAAAAATCAACGGTATTGGAAGTGATTTGTGTTATCCATCTGCGTTTATGGAATCTTGTCTCAACAAGGCAAAACGAACTTTCTATCGTGTCAATAATAACACTCGTACTTTGTCAAAAAAATATTTTAGTACTTCCATTTTTCCCGGGCTTTTTAGGCATTGCTAATGTACTTAAACTTTTGGATATTAATGTAGTATTTTCATATAACAATATTGTGAAAAATGTCATAGTAAAAAATAGCCCTACCAATAATTCAGGCATTATCTATAAAATTGGTTGTAAACAATGTGATTCCTTTTACATAGGTCAGACGGGAAAGGATTTGCACACACGTATAAAACAGCATCAATATTCCGTTAGAAGAGGACAGTTGTCCAGTGCCCTTTTTGTCCATTTGTCAGAGTTAGCCCACTGTATTGATTGGAATAATGCTTCAGTTTTATTCCATTCTAGCAACATTGTTAATAGAAATATTCTTGAGTCTGCCATTATCCAACTTTCAAATAACTTCAACATAAGCAAAGGTCTTTTTCAACTCGATCCTGTTATTCTGAATTCCTTCCAAACAGATTTAGATAAGAAGGGTAGAACACTAAATCTTTGGTAAACTTGTCTGCTACTTTATTAACTTTTAATTTGCATTTTTTTTATATATATCGAAACCTGACCATAGGCAGAGTGTTAAAACCCGGGCAGTTTTCCAGTATAAATTTGTATTTTTATAATCCATTTGATCTTGTGCTAAAAATCGATATTATTCCTTACAAATCTGTACGCCTCACTGATAATCCTTTAATTTTTAATTTTTAATTTTTATTTTTACTTCTCTGTTTATTGCATATATATATATATATATATATATATATGTAAAGAAACGACGCTTGTATAGGAGATATTCCGCGCAAGACGAGAGAGAGAGAACGGAACAAATGAAAAAATGAGGTAACCACCTGGGAATCGAACCCGGGATCTTCCGATTGCCGGTCAGACGCGATACCATTACACCATGGACCTCACTCTTCCAAATGCCGTAATTCTTCTACATACTCGCAGAAACCAATGCCCCAAGGGGGCACCTCCCGCATGCCGTAACATTATATACATTCAACTGCAAAGAACACGCAGTATAAATAACGTAAAGAAACGACGCTTGTATAGGAGATATTCCGCGCAAGACGAGAGAGAGAGAACGGAACAAATGAAAAAATGAGGTAACCACCTGGGAATCGAACCCGGGATCTTCCGATTGCCGGTCAGACGCGATACCATTACACCATGGACCTCACTCTTCCAAATGCCGTAATTCTTCTACATACTCGCAGAAACCAATGGCCCAAGGGGGCACCTCCCGCATGCCGTAACATTATATACATTCAACTGCAAAGAACACGCAGTATAAATAACGTAAAGAAACGACGCTTGTATAGGAGATATTCCGCGCAAGACGAGAGAGAGAGAACGGAACAAATGAAAAAATGAGGTAACCACCTGGGAATCGAACCCGGGATCTTCCGATTGCCGGTCAGACGCGATACCATTACACCATGGACCTCACTCTTCCAAATGCCGTAATTCTTCTACATACTCGCAGAAACCAATGCCCCAAGGGGGCACCTCCCGCATGCCGTAACATTATATACATTCAACTGCAAAGAACACGCAGTATAAATAACGTAAAGAAACGACGCTTGTATAGGAGATATTCCGCGCAAGACGAGAGAGAGAGAACGGAATATCTCCTATACAAGCGTCGTTTCTTTACGTTATTTATACTGCGTGTTCTTTGCAGTTGAATGTATATAATGTTACGGCATGCGGGAGGTGCCCCCTTGGGGCATTGGTTTCTGCGAGTATGTAGAAGAATTACGGCATTTGGAAGAGTGAGGTCCATGGTGTAATGGTATCGCGTCTGACCGGCAATCGGAAGATCCCGGGTTCGATTCCCAGGTGGTTACCTCATTTTTTCATTTGTTCCGTTCTCTCTCTCTCGTCTTGCGTGGAATATCTCCTATACAAGCGTCGTTTCTTTACGTTATTTATACTGCGTGTTCTTTGCAGTTGAATGTATATAATGTTACGGCATGCGGGAGGTGCCCCCTTGGGGCATTGGTTTCTGCGAGTATGTAGAAGAATTACGGCATTTGGAAGAGTGAGGTCCATGGTGTAATGGTATCGCGTCTGACCGGCAATCGGAAGATCCCGGGTTCGATTCCCAGGTTGTTACCTCATTTTTTCATTTGTTCCGTTCTCTCTCTCTAGTCTTGCGCGGAATATCTCCTACACAAGCGTCGTTTCTTTACGTTATTTATACTGCGTGTTCTTTGCAGTTGAATGTATATATATATATATGTATGTATATGTATATATAGATATGTATGTATATATATATATGTGTGTGTATGTATGTATGTATGTTATTTATTTTTCTTTTTTTTTCTTTCTGTAACCTATATAGGCTGTTACCCTTTTATGTACTTCAGTGTTCCTGAGGATGTCATTAGACGAAAGCGCTTGAGCACCATTTTGTGTTTCCTTTCCTTCGTGGTTTTATTCATCATAAATATTTTTCACGTGTTACTTTCGTGAAATAATTTTCGTATATATATATATATATCGGGTGGCCACAAAAAAACTTTACTTAATTGAAAGTTTAATAACTGCAACAATTCAAAACTTATGCGATTGAGATTTTGCACGCATTAACAGATGCATATAATCTATAATTGCTGGAATTTTCAAATATGTAGGTTCTATAGTTTTGTTACAGTGAACAATTTAGAAGCATATGTCTAAAAATAGCATGCCTGGTGTGCATCTGACACGTACGTGCGCTAGCGTAGGCTAAACCTAATGTAGCGTAGTATGACACGCGCGCTGGCGTAGGCTAAACCTAATGTGAATTTGCTTTCTTTTATTTTTCCGCTAAAACCCCGCCAGCATGACGTTAAGTAAAAGTGATAAAGCCATCATAGAAGCATGTGTCAAGGAAAAAGGTTGGAATGGAAATAGGATTGTCCGAGAATTCCCCGCAAAGAACTGGACTCGTCAAAGTGTTTATAACTTAATAAGAAAGATAAAGGATACTGGATCAACAGCTAGAAAACCCGGCAGTGGCAGGCCCAAAAGTGTTTCAACAGAAGAAAATAAGGCTACCGTGGAGGAACTGATTCAATCCCAGGAGAATACACCAGGAACTCATCGATCCCAGAGACAGATTGCGTACGACCTTGGGCTTTCTCGCGCCTCTGTACAAGGGATTGTAAAACGTTTGAAATTGAAGGCCTACAAGAGAATTCGAGTTTCTCGGCGTGATCAGAATGTAAGACAGCGTAGAAAGACCGGCTGTAAATCCCTATATGAACGCTACTCAGCTGAAGACGTGCAAAAAGTTGTGTTTACAGACGAAAATGATTTCACGTTGGAGGTGGCCAAAAACAGGCAAAATGACAGGGTTTATGGTTCAAGGAAAAAGGACATTCCTCCCTCCAGGCTTTATCATGAAACCTCACGATTCAGCAGAAAAGTAATGGTATTGGCGGGAATTTCATGGAAGGGGAAAACACGAATTCATTTTATTGCCACAAACGAAACTAAAGTTAACTCTGAGCGCTACATCAACCTGTTAGATAATGGGTTACTTCCTGATTGTCGTCAGCTGTATCCTGATGAGGCCTACATTTTCCAGCAAGATGGGGCACCCGCCCATACAAGCCGAGCGACCCAAAATCATCTAGACCAAGAGACCCCTAATTTCATCAAAAAGGATGAATAGCCGCCTCAGTCTCCCGACTGTAATCCGATGGACTATTCAGTATGGGATTCCCTCATGGTGAAGGTTTACGGCAGCCAGAAAGACAAATTCACCGAAGATGAACTTAAGGAGAAAATCAGTAGAGCATGGGAGGATATCACCTTAGATGAGGTTCGAAAGTGCATCTCCTCGTGGAAGAAGCGATTGAGGGCAGTTTACCAACAGGGAGGTGGTCACATTGACCATTTGTTTAAGTAAATTTTGTTAAGTTCAAATTCATTTTCTTCGGCATGCTATTTTTAGACATATGCTTCTAAATTGTTCACTGTAACAAAACTATAGAACCTACATATTTGAAAATTCCAGCAATTATAGATTATAACCATCTGTTAATGTGTGCCAAATCTCAATCGCATAAGTTTTCAATTGTTGCAGTTATTAAACTTTGAATTAAGTAAAGTTTTTTGTGGCCACCCGATATATACATATATGGGAATGAACTCAGAATGGTCCCCCGAGTTTTTTATGATACACACAGACAGTGCATGGAACAAGGAACTCTTCTGGGATAATTAAATCCACTATAGTCCGAACAAGTAATGGTAAATGACATATACTCAGGGGACCATTCTGAGTTCATTCCCATCTTGAAACGGACATGTTATGTGCCTTGAAAAGTGGACGCTCAATTCTGCCAGTTGAGGTTTAAGTTTTGGTTTATGGCTAAAAATATAATAGTTACCCCTTTTTCTTTGATGTATTCAATCTGACGTAAAGGCAGCGAGTCTTTTGCTTATATTGACGTTCTAAATGTAGCAGGGCTAGGCTGCTTTAAACCCTAGATCCATGTCCCAAAGCTGGATCCTGTCTGCTTTGCAGATAGCTGGTGATGGAAGCTATATTTATGGGACCTCTTTGCGAGTGACCCATTGCCCACGTCGGGCTTGCATCATGAAAAAGAAAAACTATGGTATTTGTTATTTACCATTACTTATTCGGACTATAGTGGATTTAATTATCCCAGAAGAGTTCCTTGTTCATGCACTGTCTGTGTGTATCATATATAATATATATATATGTATAGAAACGACGTAAGTATAGAGGAGTGTTCTGCACACAAGGAAGAGAAATAACAAACAAATGAAAAATAAGGCACCCGCCTCCTCTATACTTACGTCGTTTCTATACGTTAATATACTGCGTGGTCATTGCAGTTAAATGTGTATATATATATATATATATATATATATACAACCCCGCAAGGGGGTTCTAAGCTCGTGCTCTTGAGTGCTCTTTGTGCTCGTGTGTACGTGCTTGTTCCTGGAGGTTTCACGTGCGCCCTCCCGGCCCTAGCACCCAAGGATGATGGGGCTCGACCTTGCAGTCCTTGTCATCCTTGGTCTTTTTCCACTTCGACTGTCCCCTCCACCCTTTCTTTTTCCTCTGTCTTTCCTCTCACTTTTTCTTTGTTTTTCCGCTGAGATATGCCCTTTAAATAGAGGCGAATCGGTTCTTCCTGAACTAAAAAAAAAAAAATATATATATATATATATATATATATTATATATATCGTAAAGAACGACGCTTGTATAGGAGAATATTCCGCGCAAGATGAGAGCGAGAGAACGAAACGAATGAAAAAATGAAGTAACCAACCAGGAATCGAACCCGGGATCTTCCGATTGCCGGTCAGATATGATAACCATTACACCACGGGCCTCACTCAATCAAGTGCCGTAATTCCTCTACAAACACCCGTGGTGTAATGGTTATCATATCTGACCGGCAATCGGAAGATCCCGGGTTCGATTCCCGGGTGGTTACCTCATTTTTTCATTTGTTTCGTTCTCTCGCTCTCATCTTGCGCGGAATATTCTCCTATACAAGCGTCGTTCTTTACGTTAATTATACTGCGTGTTTGCAGTTTAAATGTATATAATGTACGGCATGCGGGAGGTGCCCCCTTGGGGCATTGGTTTCTGCTCGTATGTAGAGGAATTACGGCACTTGATTGAGTGAGGCCCGTGGTGTAATGGTTATCATATCTGACCGGCAATCGGAAGATCCCGGGTTCGATTCCCGGGTGGTTATCTCATTTTTTCATTTGTTTCGTTCTCTCGCTCTCATCTTGCGCGGAATATTCTCCTATACAAGCGTCGTTCTTTACGTTAATTATACTGCGTGTTTGCAGTTTAAATGTATATATATATATATATATATATATATATATATATACATTATAACTGCAAACACGCAGTATAATTAACATAAAGAACGACGCTTTGTATAGGAGACTTACCCGCGCAAGATGAGAACGAAAGAACGAAACAATTGAAAAAATGAGGTACCCACCCGGGAATCGAACCCGGGATCTTCCGATTGCCGGTCAGACATGATAACCCAGGGGTGGGGAACCTTTTTTCATTGGAAGGCCGCATTTCATTTAACCAAGACCCTATTAGGCCGCATGCTGAGAATTTAACATACAGTACAACAAAATGTCATATTTTAGTCTACAATCTACATATTTATTAATTTTAAATCAAACTTGATAATACGTGAGGGCTTTTATAATAAATAAAAAATTCAGCAAGTGCACATTTATTTTTGTGGGGAATAATTAACAATATAACTAATATTAAGTGAAAAAGTAATAAACCATTTAATGACTTTTTTGTGACTGCTTATTGCGGGACAGGAGTCGTACATTTGGTTCCAATATCGTTGACCGTAGTTTTAGTTGGTCCTCCAGGTGAATATTCGTCATCTGAGATCTCAAGCGCGTTTTGATTTGAGTCACATATGAAAACGTTGATTCACAACAGTAGGTTGTGCCGAAAGAAGGCAACATTCGACGAGCATGTTGGCGCAGACGTGGGTATTCACGCCATTTTTCCATATTTCAACAGGATCCTTCTTAGTATCAAATAGAGACTTAAGGATATTATCTTCTAATAGCTCAATCAACTCCATCTGTAAATCTTCAGGTGCTTTGGAGACGCCAACCAGGTGTGGTTGGAAAGCTAGTTTCAGTGTGAAGTCATGTTTCTCAAAATCTTCAAATCTTTCATCGTATTCTTCAATCAGGGAGTCTAGGACAGCTGTGTATTCTTTCACATCGCATTCCCTTAATGATTTGCTTGTATCTTCTTCATCAATTACCTTTGCCAGTTCAGGGAAGTGTTCAGCTGAAAGTTCCGATCGGGTAAGGATAGTTTTGAAAAAGCGCAGCTTCCTCCGAAAAGCCTAGATTTTTTGCCACATTTCATATATGGATTTAGTTTTACCTTGCAAAGAAATGTTCAGGTAATTTTGCTTGACATTACGTCACACAAAAATGCAGCATTTCTGCAGAAATCCTTTTTTGACAATTCACATGGTTCATTGAGTTCCTCAGAAAATCTTGTGATTTGTTTTCGCAAAGACAAAAGTTTTTCAAAGACTTGCCCTTGTGACAACCAGCGCACTTTAGAATGATACGGAAGATCCACACTGAATGTTTCATCATCAAGCGTAAGCATATTGCGAAACTGGCGATATCGTGATGCATTTGCTCTAATGTAGTTCACAATACGTATAACTTTACTTAATATGTCACTTAAAACAGTAGATTTGGCACAGAGATTCTGTTGATGCAAAATACAGTGAAAGGAAATCAAGCTATCTGGATTTGGCAGTTCTTTTTGTAGTAGCGCAACAAATCCTGCACATTTTCCTCTCATGGAAGGTGCACCATCTGTGCATACACTTACTAAATTACATAAATTCAGTTTCGCTTCACGGCATTTTTCTTTGAAGAGAGACAAGACGTCAATTCCACGTGTCTTCCCCGTAAGAGTACCCAAAGCCAGTAACTCCTCGTAGCATTGGAAATCTGCAGTTATAACACGAATAAAAAGTGACACTTGCGTTGAGTCAGTAATATCAGTGGACTCATCCAAGGTAATCGAATAATAAGTATTTTCGTTTTGGCATATTGTATGAAGTTGTTCAGTTGCATTGAGGGCTAATTCATGTTGCCGATCAGTTATGGTCCTTCTTGAAAGAGGTAGTTGTTTGTATTTGTTAACCTTGTCTGAATCTAAAGGGGCTACAACTTCAACAATGCATTCTTTTATGATTTCCACATCACTATATGGCTTACCTCTTTTTCCAAGTATATATGCTACTTTATAAGTTGCTTCAGTGATTTCAGTCCCTAGGCCTGACATCGTTTTAAATACTTGCTGTTGTTGCTGCTTTTGAAGTTTCATCTTCGTAAGTGCAAACTTTCGGGGTTCTTCTTCGAATATAGCATACTTTTGGTTCTTATGACTGCAGAGCTGGGCACTTGCGTTTTTTTGCGCGTTTTTTTGCGGTACTGCGGTACTGCGGTACTACTACCGCACTACCAAACCGGTACCGCATAACGCAGTACCGCAAAGGATCGCTGAAAGTACAGCAGTACCGCTACCGCATTCAAATTTCCCGCGGTACTTTCCGCGGTACCGACCAACACGGTAGTACCGCAGTACCGCAGTACCGCAAAAAAAACCGCAAGTGCCCAGCTCTGCAAGTTATGAGTTGCATAACGCTTATATGCATTGTGTTTCTTCACTGTTGCAATTATGGCGTTGCAGAGCAAACACATCATTTTATCTTTCTCAACAACTATGAAATACTGCAATTCCCATTCTTCATGGAATATTCTGTTCTCTTCCTTTAATTTTCTTTTCACAGTTTTTGACATGATTGGGGTACGAGAAGATTTTTAAATAAAAATGGTACACGAATTGATCAAAGATTTACAGTTTTAAAGGAAACAAGCGTGCGTGTCACTATCGGAGAATCGTCAGTAACTGTCATCCAGTCAGCCAGTCGAGTTGATCGTTGATAGGTAAGGGCGTAAGCCGTAAGGCAACTCTGCCAGTTTTAACTGGCAACGTTGCCATATTTCCTATTGTTCAAGACATAAAGAAGGCTTGTATGTGTAAGAAGCAGTGAAGCTGAAACCATGATCTAATGAAATAGCCTAAAGCCCTAAAGGGGTATCAGTTGCTGTCCATTATCGTACGGTATGAATTCTGAATGTCAAATGGCAGAAGGCCGCAACTAGTACCCCAAAAGGCCGCAGGTTCCCCACTCCTGTGATAACCACTACACCATAGGCCTCACCCAAACAAATGCTCGTAATTCCTCTACATACGCGCAGAAACCAATGCCCCAAAGGGGCACCTCCCGCATGTAGTAACATTTATACATTATAACTGCAAACACGCAGTATAATTAACGTAAAGAACGACGCTTTGTATAGGAGACTTATCCGCGCAAGATGAGAGCGAAAGAACGAAACAATTGAAAAAATGAGGTACCCACCCGGGAATCGAACCCGGGATCTTCCGATTGCCGGTCAGACATGATAACCACTACACCATAGGCCTCACCGAAACAAATGCTCGTAATTCCTACATACGCGCAGAAACCAATGCCCCAAAGGGGCACCTCCCGCATGCCGTAACATTTATACATTATAACTGCAAGCACGCAGTATAATTAACGTAAAGAACGACGCTTTGTATAGGAGACTTATCCGTTCTTTCGCTCTCATCTTGCGCGGATAAGTCTCCTATACAAAGCGTCGTTCTTTACGTTAATTATACTGCGTGTTTGCAGTTATAATGTATAAATGTTACGGCATGCGGGAGGTGCCCCTTTGGGGCATTGGTTTCTGCGCGTATGTAGAGGAATTACGAGCATTTGTTTGGGTGAGGCCTATCGTGTAGTGGTTATCATGTCTGACCGGCAATCGGAAGATCCCGGGTTCGATTCCCGGGTGGGTACCTCATTTTTTTTCAATTGGTTCGTTCTTTCGCTCTCATCTTGCGCGGATAAGTCTCCTATACAAAGCGTCGTTCTTTACGTTAATTATACTGCGTGTTTGCAGTTATAATGTATAAATGTTACGGCATGCGGGAGGTGCCCCTTTGGGGCATTGGTTTCTGCGCGTATGTAGAGGAATTACGAGCATTTGTTTGGGTGAGGCCTATGGTGTAGTGGTTATCATGTCTGACCGGCAATCGGAAGATCCCGGGTTCGATTCCCGGGTGGGTACCTCATTTTTTCAATTGTTTCGTTCTTTCGCTCTCATCTTGCGCGGATAAGTCTCCTATACAAAGCGTCGTTCTTTAAGATATATATATATATATATATATATTAGGGTGACAGTTAAAAAGGTCGTAAATTACATTTTTGTAAATTTCACGTTCTCCCCCCTGAAAATGGTTAGGTTGGTGGCAAAAATGATATATGTAAAATTTGAACACATTATTTTTACTTTTAGAGGTAGCTCAATGAGGTCAAAGGTCACCAGTTCAATTCCGGCACAGAGCCTACCTTCCTTTTCTTTTCTTTCTTTTTCAAATGTGCTGTATCACTGATATACAACAATTTATGCTAAATTAGAGTTAGTAGAGCATAGTATAATACAAAAAAAGTGTTTAACAACATCAAAGCAGTCTGAGTCAATCAGCGAAAGTCTTCTTCAGTGCATCAGGGTATCGTCGTCGGTGTTCATGTCCGACCTGAAGCACAAACTGCAGCGACAAGCTCTTCTGACAGGTACCATAAATGGGAGCTGAATTTATCAGCTGCGACTTTAGCAATTGCCGGGTGGACAGTTTCATATGCAACGAGATCTTTCATGAACTGTAGATCGTTCGCAGGAGCAGCAGCAGCAGCACTTGGTGCTGTGAACCAGGCCTTTATGTAGAGGCGAGCTGTGAAGACAAAAATGTCACTTAGACCTCGCTCTTCCCTTGGAGTGAGTCGGATCTGGGAGCGGAAAAGCCAGATCTTGATCGTGTCGATTAGTTTTGCCATCCAGCGTGCTTTATGGATAGCACCTGGGCCCCTGAAACGCACACCTCGATCCGGTTTACCACTGAGGAAGATGAGGCAGAATTCAAGCAGCTCTTGGTAGTCGTCTCTGAGCTGGTGCTTGGAAAGCTGGTGGCGGATGAAATCAATTGTGCTTTCCTTAATATCTGATCGTTGAAACGCTTGAAGATGCCAACATTGGGTGCGTTAGACTCTCCCATGTACTGCACAAAGACAGCACTGATGACAATTTCAAAGATATGGTGGCGACAAGCTAGGAAAAGGAGGTTTCGCTCCAGACTCTGTTCAATACGTATGCAAGCTCCATTAATCCTTCCTGTATTTGAGCTGGTGGTGTCGAAGTTCATCGCAACTACATTTTTGTCCACTCCCCACTCCTTTAGCGAATCACAAACGGCCTTGGCTCGCGCTTCGCCGGTTCCTGGTCGAATTTTAGCCACAGTGAGCAGCTGCGAGACCCCAACTCTTGTGATTATAACTGGGAGGCGTTCAACGTGCTGATTGCCAGTGATGTCGGTGAGAAGCTTCCCGTCCCAGTGCACCACCAATGGAACGTCTGCTTTGAACTCGTCCTTCAGCTTCTCAGCAGTCTTCTTTCGCTGGTTTCGCCAACTTTGCCTGATCGTTTCCCGATTAAGAGCAAGATCACTGATGTTATGACCGAGATTTTTTACTGTTTCGGTGGCAATCATCACTGCCTTCCTATCAGAAACTTTACATCGATCGAGTGTAGCTGTCATCCTTTCTGTGATGACCAACTTTCTTCCGCGCTTTGTTGTAGGCTTTTCGCTGCTCGGTCTTGGCTCGCCATGTTCCAGAACTTCGGCTTCTGCTTCACTGCTCGAGCTCGATGATGTAAGGATGACAAAGGAAGTGGCCATCTCCTGCAAATAAAAATGTCAGTTTTTAGATAAAAATTAGGGCAGACAGAAATCCCAGCTACTACTATATAATATTGAAGCATTGTGTAAAATTTTAAATCTACGAAAAGAGTACTATAAATTGAGGATGTAAATTTTACATTTACAAATATTTGTAAAATTTAAGTAAAACACTAGAAAAGCAAAAAGATACCTGTGAGGATCGTTGGTGGTGACGTCTTTCGTCTTCCTCCAGTCGTCTTTTCACACTCATCTTCTTTTCACGCAAAGTGACGTCCAAGCCAGTCATACAGCCACGTCTTCCCTTCTCTCTCTGAGCGAGCAGGAACTCGCGGTCTCTAGGAATTTTAATCAGAGTGAATGCATCTGCATGTGCGATATCGAACACATCATCGAAAACATTACAGAATTTAGCCTCATTGTCCCTCTGTGTTCTCGTCTGGCGCGCTTTATTCTTTTTAAGCAGTCTCCAGTAATCAAACAACTTCTCAAGCTTTTGCTGGCAGTGCTGGAATGCTCTTGTTGGAATTCTTGCTTTTTCCCAGAATTCCACAACTTTGCCGATCACAATCGATGATGCTTCGCGCCTTGTTTTCGTCATATCGAGGTGTTGATA
>JAJOZX010006222.1:57500-60000 GCA_023014485.1 Bathynomus jamesi | reverse complement strand
ATATATATATATATATATATATATATATATATATATATATATATATATATATATATATATATTATTATTATTTATATATATTATATATATATATATATATATATTATATATATTATATATATTATGTTATATATATTATATATATATATATATATTATATATATTATTTATATATATATTATATTATATATATTATATATATATATATAATATTAATATTATATATATATATATATATATTTTATTATATATATTATAAATATATATATTATATAAGGCTCATGGAATCAGGGGTGTAGTAATAAATTGGCAAGAAGAGTGGTTGCGAGGCAGGAAACAGAGGGTGGTCGTTGATGGGGCGGAGTCGTGTTGGGCTAATGTAGCGAGTGGCTTTCCTCAGGGTTCTGTATTGGGCCCTTTGCTTTTTCTTATATATATTAACGATTTAGATGTCGGCCTAGTCAGTACAGTTTCAAAGTTTGCGGATGACACGAAGCTGGGTGGTAGGGCGATTAATGACGAAGATAGAGGTAAAATTCAGGAAGATCTGAATAAAATCGTTGATTGGTCAGTCACATGGCAAATGAGATTTAACGTTGATAAGTGCAAAATTTTGCATATAGGTTCGCGTAACGGTAATTTTGCGTATAGTATGTCAGGGAAAGATTTAAAAAGCGTAGAGCAGGAAAAAGATTTAGGAGTTATAGTCACTGGTGATTTAAAAGTAGCGAAACAAAGTACAGCAGCGGTCAATAAGGCGAACAAAGTGTTAGGTTTTATAGCTCGAAATTTTGAGTACAAATCGCGCGATATTATAGTTCCACTTTATAAATCATTAGTTAGACCCCATTTGGAGTACGCGGTCCAATTTTGGAATCCGCATATGCGAAAAAGATATAGACAAAATCGAAAGAGTTCAAAGACGAGCAACTAAGATGATTCCGTCGCTTAGGTCAAAGTCGTACGAGGATAGGCTTAAGGAGTTAAAATTGACAACACTCGAGACTAGGAGGTTAAGGGGTGATCTAATCCAGGTTTTCAAAATTATGAATGGGTTCGATAACGTAGATAGAGATAGCCTTTTCGAAATATCTCAATATAATAGGACTAGAAATAACGGGTGTAAGTTGACAAGTAGAAGGTTCGAGACAACAGTTGCCAAAAACTTTTTTACGCAAAGAATAGTAAATAGCTGGAATAGTTTGCCGGTAGAAGTAATTAGTAGCACGTCTATAAACATGTTTAAAAATCGATTAGACGCATATGTTGATAGAAAGGGTATAGTTCAAGGAAATAAAATTAAGGCTTTCTGGGGATAGATCCCACAGCTCAACACAAGTGTTGTGGGATATAGCGAGGCAGCGTCTTGGGTTAGTAGATACTCTCTGTCCTTACACACCCCATTTAAAGAGATTCCTCTGCCGAGCGGTGCCCCCCATAGTACTGTGAGTTATTGAAAAACTCATGATCTTCACTTGCCCCACAAACACCTTTAAATGGGAGACCCAAAATGGGTGCACACACATTTCTACATTACTGTACAGTCTTTACAGCCACACCTACACTTTTTCTCGTAAGTGTATATATTGTAATGTATATGATTGTAAATTTTGACTTGGTCCGCAATCGATATGGACCGTGACTTGATGGATACCGTAATGAAATTGACTGGATTCTTTGGATCTGATATATTTGCATGTCCGTTATAAATAGATATAGAGTGTAACATATTTGTGGATAGTAGTCTATTATGACTTGATCCTCTGGATCCAGAGATTCTATCTTTAGTTTTAAATCGATAATTAATTAGTTTTAAATTGATAATTATTTAGTTTCGTAAAAATTGGTCGTTGCCAATTTACCGGCAGTTTTTACATAAATTTCTTATGTTCTTGTGGTTCGAACCCACGTAAAATTGTAGGTCCCCTCCGCCACCACGGAGGACATACACAATACACGATTACGAATACAGTTAGGTAGACCAGCCTTGAGTGGATCCTAGGGTCTTTGTTGGTCTGAAACATTATAACATTATAACATTATATATTATATATCTATATATATATTATATATATCTATACATATATTATATATATATATTATTTATATATATATATATATATATTATATATATATATTATTATATATTTATTATCTATATAATTATATAATATTAATAATATTATATATATATACACAATATATATATATATATATATATATATTATATAATATATATATATATATATATATAAATATATAATATTATATAATATATATATATATATATATATTAATAATATGTATATATATGTAAAAATGAACAATGAATAATCAATATTCATTTTTACATAAGAACCACAATCGCTTAACGCGAGTTTGGATAAAAAATTTATTTGTAGCTTTCTATTTTCGTTTGTGTCAAAACCCTACGATCTACCGTTGCTATGGTTTAGTCGTATCCATTTTCCATTTTTCATTTGTTATAGAATTTATTATA
>JAJOZX010006222.1:27500-52500 GCA_023014485.1 Bathynomus jamesi | reverse complement strand
AGAAGTGCATAAACTAGTTAGAAATACTCAGCACAGTTTTAGGCGAAACAAATCTTGCTTACCTAATCTTTTAGAATTTTTCCAAAGCGTGGTTGACGTTTGCGATAGACATCGGGCGGTTGATGTAGTGTATTTAGATTTTCAAAAAGCGTTTGACACCGTGCCGCACAAAAGACTCATTGAAAAAACTAAAGCTTATGGAATCAGGGGTGTATTAATAAATTGGATAGAAGAGTGGTTGCGAGGTAGGAAACAGAGGGTGGTCGTTGATGGAGCGGAGTCGTCTTGGGCTAATGTAGTGAGCGGCGTTCCTCAAGGTTCTGTATTGGGCCCCTTGCTTTTTCTTATATATATTAACGATTCAGATGTCGGCCTAGTCAGTACAGTTTCAAAGTTTGCGGATGAGACGAAGCTGGGTGGTAGGGCGATTAATGACGAAGATAGAGGTACAAATCGCGCGATATTATAGTTCCTCTTTTTAAATCATTAGTTAGACCCCATTTCGAGTATGCGGTCAAATTTTGGAATCCGCATATGCGCAAAGATATAATCAAAATCGAAAGCGTTCAAAGACGAGCAACTAAGATGATTCCGTCGCTTAGATCAAAATCGTACGAGGATAGGCTTAAGTAGTTAAAATTGACTACACTCGAGACTCGGAGGCTAATGGGTGATCTAATCCAGGGTTCAAAATTATGAATGGGTTCGATAACGTAGATAGAGATAGCATTTTCGAAATATCTCAATATAATAGGACAAGAAATATCGGGTATTAGTTGACAAGTAGAATGTTTGAGACAGCAAATGCCAAAAACTTTTTTACGTATAGAATAGTAAATAGCTGGAATAGTTTGCCAGTAGAAGTAATTAGTAGCACGTCTATAAACATGTTTAAGGATCGATTAGACGTATATGTTGATAGACTGGTTATAGTTTAAGGTAGTAAAATTAAGGCTTTGTGGTGATCGATCCCACAGCTCAACACAAGCGTTGTGGGATATAGGAAGGCAGCATCTTGGGTTAGGGGATACTCTCGGTCCTTACACACCCCATTTAAAGAGATTCCTCTGCCGAGCGGTGCCTCCCATAGTACTGTGAGGTATTGAAAAACTCATTATCTTCACTTACCCCACAAACAACTTGAAATGGGAGACCCAAAATGGGTGCACACCAGTGATGTAGTCGAGACCACCAAGTCCGAGACCGAGACCGAGACCGAGACCTGATCCTGTGAGACCAAGATCGAGACCGAGATCAAAGGTTCGAGATCGAGATCTACCTTCCGAGATCGAGACCCTTAAAATTCGAGACCGAGATCGAGATCGAGACCAAGCTCATGCCCTTTCAATTTGTTTTACACTACTCTGGAAATTAGACTATAAGTATATTAATAAACTAATAACTACTTTCTCAGATGTAGTGTGTTGAATGCAAAACGTGTTGCCTATAAATTAACAAATGAATATATATACCATATGTCCCACAAAAAAGTACACCCAACTTTAGATTGTATTAACTCCTCCAAAAATTGAGATATTTTGGATCTGTTTGTTTGATTTAATATAGCAAATTATTCTTTGTTAACGTTCAAAATTTATTCATGTTTAAACGATTTAGTGTTTAAGCATCTGCTTTTAACTGAAGGGTACAACAAAATGGATTGCGCAAAATTGGTGAATGAAAAAATAATGTGCGTGCTATCGATGTAATGAAAAGACAAATACATAATAATAGATACTTTAACATAATTTTAATAAGATACAAAGCAGATTTTTCTTTATTCCTTATTGCAAAAGTTATGCTTAGTTTCGTTTTCTTTCAACATGACCGCCATTCCTATCGATACAAATCTGGAGTCGAACTCTCATCTTCCCCATCACTCTTTTGATAAGATCTGGATTGTCTTTTAACAAGTTGATTTCAGCTGTGATGCGAGTCCTCAAATCATCTAAATTGATAGGTTGTGATGCAAATACTCTATTTTTCAAATGACCCCATAAAAAGCAATCACACGGGGTCAAGTCAGGGCTGAATGCTGAATGTTCTCGTCTGTTCTTGCCGTCTTTGGATGGCCTGAACGTCTTTTGTTCAAATTGAGGACCGTTCCTTCTTCTTTGTATTTCCGAACATTCTTCAAAATTATGTTTAGTTGGAGAAGCTCTATCGGGAAATTGCAGTTCGAAGGTATTCTGAACTTGTTTTAAGCTTTTAGTTTGCAGATAAGTTGTGACCATGAGGACGCGCTGCCTTCGTGTAAACTGCTTGATAAGGGTTTCAAAGTTATTTATAAAGTTAGTAATTCAGATTCTTCATTTATATGTATGACTCGTATCTTAGATACAAAAGTTAGAATTATTTTAAAAAAATATTTGCTATATCCTTCGACGTAAAAAGTAGCACATTGGTTAAAGCAAGAGGAGCTATCTGGCTGGGAGAAATGATCATTCGGCGCAACCCATTTTGCTGTACCCTTCAGTTAAAAGCAGATGCTTAAACACTAAATCGTTTAAACATGAATAAATTTTGAACGTTAACAAAGAATAATTTGCTATATTAAATCAAACAAACAGATCCAAAATATCTCAATTTTTGGAGGAGTTAGTACAATCTAAAGTTGGGTGTACTTTTTTGTGGGACATATGGTATATACGTACTTTTTATTTATTTACTTCTTTTATATCTGTTACAGAAGGTTCAATGAACGTGCCCACTACCCAGTTTGACTTGTGCATTTATTTAAAGCATGATAGGTGCTCATTACACTTAAGGAACATCAGCATGCTCAGAAGATCTGCTGAAGTTAGACTTCTGTGGGGCCTCATTATTATGTCTCCATGGCTAAATACACGCTCAATTGGAGCACTAGAGGCAGGCACTGTTAAAACAGTCATGGCAATATTGGCCAGTGATGGGAATTTATCCCTTTTCTGGTGCCAAAACTTTATTGGAGAGCAGTTGTCTAAAATATGAGATTCATCGATCTCTAAGAGGTACCGCCGCAACTGTTCCCTGCGGTTCAAAATCTTCCCAGTTTCAACGTTCTTCTGCTTGGACCGATAGCTTTGATATTTTGCCATTATCAGTTATGGAAATGCCACAAAATTTGCAAAATGCCATGTTTTTTTTTGTGGCCATCACCTTTTCCAACATTGTCTTTGCGATTTTTATAGCCAAAAATTATAACGGCTGACCCATTAGACATATTTTAGTATGATTATTTACAAATCTATAAGTCAAACTGAATACACTACACAGTTAATAAAATGGAATACAAAACTAAACTACACACTGTCACTAACAGCACGTGCCAAAAACTGATTAGGAAACAAAATAAATTCAGCTTAAGGGGAGGTGTGGCGTGATAAAAGTTCCACCGTGACATCATTGATGACGTCATTTTTTAACATTTACAATTGGCAATTGCAATTTGTTCTACGAATCGGTACGTTGTAAATATAAGTGATGTGAAGGGTTGTCGAGTTATTCTATGCTTTATTGAATTTATCGGTACTGTTTTCTTTATGCTGTATTTCTTGCATTATTTTTGTGTGAAGCATTTTATTTTTTCAAATACATATTGGATGGGAGAATAATCGTTTTTATCACGCCACAGAGGTTGACACGCCGTTTGGCAACACTAATTGGCCTTATAATATATACTTATATATATAATATATGTAATTCTCTATTTAGTATTTCCATTTTCAATAAAATTAATCTGACGGGGGCGGAGGGGGGGCAAATTTTTTTGTAGCGCTAACCTAAAAAAATCCAGACCCACACACCCCCGCAAGACAAACGTGGCAACTCAAAACAGGGTGACTGATTAGTGAATACCTAGAGTCCCTTACTTTTACAAACTTTCATAAACATTCTGAATTGTGTCTGTTCAACCAAGCCACCATCATGAGTATGCCAATAACATGTATTTTTCATTACGGTCTCGAGAGGTCTCGAAAGGTCTCGGGGAGAAAAACCGAGACGGCGTCTGTCGAGACCGAGATCGAGACCGAGATCTAAATAGCGGAGACCGAGATCGAGATCGAGATCTGCAAATTTGGTCTCGAGATCGGTCTCGAGACCGAGACCGATCTCGAGACCTACATCACTGGTGCACACACATTTCTACATTACTGTACAGTCTTTAGAGCGACACCTACACTTTTCCTCCTAAGTATATACAGTATATTGTAATGTATATGTTTGTAAATTTTGACTTGGTCCGCAATCGATATGGACCGTGACTTCATTTTCGTTGGCAAGGTACTACTAGTATTGACGGATACCGAAATGAAATTGACTGGATTCTTTGGATCTGATATATTTGCATGTCGGTTATAAATAGATATAGAGTGTAACATATTTGTGGATAGTTGTCTATTATGACTTGATCCTCTGGATCCAGAGATTCCATCTCTAGTTTTAAATCGATAATTAATTAGTTTTAAATTGATAATTATTTAGTTTTGAAAAATTGGTCGTTGCCAATGTACAGACAGTTTTTGCATAAATTTCTTATGTTCTTGTGGTTCGGAACCCACGTAAAATTGTAGGTCCCCTCCGCCACCACGGAGGACATACACAATACACAATTACGAACACAGTTAGGTAGACCAGCGATGAGTGGATCCTAGGGTCTTTGTTGGTCTGAAACATTATAGCATTATTATATATATATATATATATATATATATATATATATATATATATATATATGAAAATTATTTCACGAAATTAACACGTGAAAAATATTTATGATGAATAAAACCACGACTGTAAATTCACTTTCAATAACGAGTATTATCAACAAGTGTTTGGGATGGCCATGGGCAACCCCTTATCGCCCCTCCTCTCCAATATTTATATGGAGTTTTTCGAAATTACTTACATTCCGAGAATCCTGGGGGTTGGCATCCCTTGGTTGCGGTACGTCGACGATATTTTGTGTATCTGGCCCATGAATCGTGACCTGGATAACTTCCTCCTTCAGTTAAATGATCAAGTCCCCTCCATTACGTTTACTTTAGAAGTGGAACAAGACAATTCAATCCCATTTTTGGATGTGCGTGTACATAGGGAAAGCCCAGGTTTTAAGTTTAGTATCTATCGGAAAACAACAAACAATTTGTCCTACGTACACTTTTACTCGGGACATGACACCCCCACTAAGAAGGCCATTTTTTCATCAATGTTTCTCCGCGCCCTTAGGATCGCCAGTCCGGAATACATCGATGCCGAATTGGAAAAAATCAACGGTATTGGAAGTGATTTGTGTTATCCATCTGCGTTTATGGAATCTTGTCTCAACAAGGCAAAACGAACTTTCTATCGTGTCAATAATAACACTCGTACTTTGTCAAAAAATATTTTAGTACTTCCATTTTTCCCGGGCTTTTTAGGCATTGCTAATGTACTTAAACTTTTGGATATTAATTTAGTATTTTCATATAACAATATTGTGAAAAATATCATAGTAAAAAATAGCCCTACCAATAATTCAGGCATTATCTATAAAATTGGGTGTAAACAATGTGATTCCTTTTACATAGGTCAGACGGGAAAGGATTTGCACACACGTATAAAACAGCATCAATATTCCGTTAGAACAGGACAGTTGTCCAGTGCTCTTTTTGTCCATTTGTCAGAGTTATCCCACTGTATTGATTGGAATAATGCTTCATTTTTATTTCATTCTAGCAACATTGTTAATAGAAATATTCTTGAGTCTGCCATTATCCAACTTTCAAATAACTTCAACATAAGCAAAGGTCTTTTTCAACTCGATCCTGTTGTTTTGAATTCCTTCAAAACAAATTTAGATAAAAAGGGTAGGACGCTAAATCTTTGGTAAACTTGTATGCTACTTTATTAACTTTTAATCTTCATTTTATTTTTATATATATCGAAACTTGACTCTAACAGGCAAAGTGTTAAAACCCGGACAGATTTCCAGTATAAATTTGTATTTTTATAATTCATTTGATCTTGTGCTAAAAATCGATATTTTTCCTTACAAATCTGTATGCCTCTTTGTTAATCCTCTAATTTTTAATTTTTAATTTTTATTTTACTTCTCCGTTTATTGCATATATATATATATATATATATATATATATATATATATATATATATATATATATATGTATATATATATATATATGTGTGTGTGTGTAGATATGTATGTATATATATATATATATGTTTGTGTGTATGTATGTTATTTATTTTTTTTTTTTCCTCCTGTAACCTATATATAGGCCGTAACCTTTTATGTACTTCAGTGTTCCTGAGGATGTCATTAGACGAAAGCGCTTGAGCACCTTTTTGTGTTTCCTTTCCTTCGTGGTTTTATTCATCATATATATACATATATATATATATATATATATATATATAAATATATATATATATATATATATATATTATATATATATATATATATATATAACATATACATAATATATAATATATGTATATATATACATATAATATATGTATGTGTATATATATATATAATATATATAATATATAATATATGTATATATATATATATATATATATATATATATATATATATATATATATATATATATATATATATATATATATATATATATATGGGTCTGTATCGAAGGAGTGACATTTCTAAGGAGTGACATAACAAAGGAGTGACATAAATACCGTAACGAAGGAGTGACATAACAAAGGAGTGACAAATCGGAGATAAAATTCAAAGGAGTATAATTATTAAAATTTTATTTAAAAAAAACAAAATTTGTTAGAATTGTTAAAATTAAGATTTTATTTCAAAAACTAGAAACCTAACCTACCCTAACCTAACCTAACCTAACCTAACAGTTGCAAGCCTCTCTTCCCTCTGGATTTGTTCTTTCTTCTTTGTTGGTATTTTCGTGTCACTCCTTTGAATTTTATCTCCGATTTGTCACTCCTTCGTTATGTCACTCCTTTGAATAGGACCGATATATATATATATATATATATATATATATATATATATAATATATATATATATATATATATATAATATATATATATGTATATATATATATATATATATATATATATATATATATATATATATATATATTATATATATTATATAGTTGGCGGATAATGGGAATCTTCTACCAACAGGTCTGCTATGAATAAGGAGCAATAGCATTGCGTCGAATAGAGCCGCGGACCAATCCAGTTTTCGGGAGGGCGGGTGAAGTATGTTGCACAATCCTTTCCCGTGGGTTAGTAGGACCCTATCCCATCCCTACTCTGTCCTTTTAGCTTAGGTTAAGGATGCTTTCCTCTGACTGTGCAAAAAAAATCAATTTTCTTTTAGTATTAAGTCTTCTTCCCTGCTTTTACTATGAGGACCCTACTGCTACCTCATGCCTTGGAAGAGAGGCTTTGGAACCTCTATAAATAACACCATTTAACGCTCGCAGGTCGTGAGGGACTGGGATGGAAAAATCCTAGGCGTAGGGGCGCGAGTAATAGAGTGTGGCTAGTGCCCTGTTAAGCCCATTCCTAAAGCGTAATTGCCTGACCAGTCCCATGCGACCGTTCTTTGGTGACCAATTGATGGTGCTTGGCTGTACTGCTCTTAGGTGAGAGAGCATTATGTCCAGCTGGCTGCCAGTCCAGCTGAAAGTCTCGGGCATAGCTGTTAGGTCTGGTGGGATATCCTGAACACTGAATTCCAAGAGTCTGGCTAGTAAGACTTAATAAGGAGCTGCATCTCGCTGTCTCTCCTGGCGGGAAATCCGTGATGCCTGCGTCGCGATTGTTTGTCAGTTGGTAGCTGCGACACCTTTGGGACTGTCCGACCATGGGGAAAACCTTGGTCGGTGCGGCAGTAGCGAGAGGTGTAATCTTCTGAGAGGGATAAACGTCACTGGCAGATGCGGCTTGCGCGAGAATTCACCGACCTCCCTCGATTTTTATGTACTGGTCAGAAAGGTTTCCATAGTTTTCGTTGCTAGAATGGTTTATCTTATTCAGTGTATTCAGCGTTAGAAAAATAAGTTATAATGACTGGACCGCAGAAACTGAAGACTGTGTGCGCGAGGTGTGGAGTGAACCAGTGAGTGACGAACTTCAAGAAGCTTGCTTCGAGAAAATCAACCACTCCAGAATGTGCCGCTTTTGCGAACTCATGCAGTTGTACGAGAAGCTAGAGGAGAGGGTCCGACGGCTAGAGTCGTCCAGATTGGCTGTTGGAGGCACTGCGGTCGCTGCCGCGGCTGCGCCTTCCATCCCGGAGCTTACTGATAGGATAGCCGCCCTGGAAAGGCGGTTCAGCGGCTAACTGGACAGAGCTCGAGACCGCGGAGAAAGGACAGAGGTGGAACCGGGGGCCGGGGTGCAAAATCAGTGTCGGGAATCGCCATCGATCCGCGTGGAACGCGCGAAACTGCGACACAAGGTGGAGGGAAGGGAGGACACAAAAGGGGCCGATAGAGAAGGGTGGAAGAAGCCGATGAAGAAAAAGGGTGGAAAGGGGCCTACTGATGGCCCAAAGAAGCCGAAGGATGTAGCTGCCGGTCGGGGCGGGTCGGGTGCTGTAAGTGCGGCTGGGTCTAAGGGTGGCGACGGGTATCGAAAGGTCTCCGGGAACAAGGCTGCGAAGCCGAAGCCTGAGACCCCGATTGCAGCTGTAAGGACCTCCAACCGCTTTAGTCTCCTGTGCGCGAAGGAGGAAGACACCATTTTGATTGGGGACTCACAAATCAGGAGCCAGGAGAAGTACTTTGCTTCTGCAAACCGGAACAGGAGGGAGGTAAGGTGCTTACCCGGGCGGGGAACGGCGCACTTAAGGAAGGAGTTAGAGAAGCTGCGCGTGGCTAGCCGGAGGACTGCGATCGTTGTCCACGCTGGTGGCAACGATCTGTTCCTCAAAGGCGGTAGGGTAGGTTCGATCGAAGGGATCACCACCGAGATCATGTCTCTTGTGGATGATCTAAAGCTTAAAACAGATAGGGGAATGTTGACGGGTATTTTACTGCGGATGAATGCCAGTGACATGCGCTCAGTAAGGTCATTGGCATCAACAAGAGGGTGCAAGACTTATGCGTCCCACTGGGCGTGAGGTTTGTTGACCCCCTTCGACGGATAGGTGGGACTTTTATCAGAGAGATGGTGTCCACCTCACTGACAAGGGTAAAGGTGTACTAGGCGCGCTGCTCGACCGGCACCTATACTGTATGGTGAGGTCAAGCCCGGAGAGTGATGACGGGCCCCCACCAGTGGGCGATGATCTTGAGGTGCTGCCGGATGTACCTTTAACTGAAACTTGGGCCAGCCACTCATTGTCGCCCTGTTAAGGTCTGCTTGACGGCCCACGGCACACGCTTGAGATGTTCCGCCAACAACTGGAGAATAATCTGGAGTTGTTCCTCATCCTCACTAAGACGCCCGGAGAAGTCCTAGATGAGAGCAACTCCACGTTTGGCGTTATCATTTGTGACTGCACGAGTCTTCACCACCGCCCTCGCAGCCTGGTAGTCGCTGTCACTGGTCCATCTCGCTGCAGGAATCTTCAGGAATCCATCGGGGATGCTGAGTTACGAAGAGTGACCTCGTCTTCTTGGTGACAAAGTCGGCGACATTTTTCCCTTCCAAGGCGTCCAGGTCTACCGAGATCGCTTAGGAGGATACTCGTTCCCGTCGACATTTAACTTGGCATAGCCTCGACCATGTTGTCCTTGATGTCAGGAGTGACATCTTCTTCGAACAGGGAAAGACCCACCAATTCCTCAGACAAGTACCAGAGATGAGCGGCCATCTTCCAGGAAGTCGCCTTGGCTATGGCTTGGTTGACGCGTGCGTATTTGGAGGAAACGTAGGTCATTCTGTGGGGCGCTGACGGCAAGAGGGGAAGAGATCCAGGCCTTCACATACACTCACACTACGAATATGCAAAAATCACAAAGACCCCTTTCTTCTCGCTTCGTTAGGGTGAACTGTGAACGAAACATCCAAGCCTTAATAGCATAGATAGCCTTTGACATCCACCAGGGTTGACTCAAAGCTCCAGGAGCTAAGAAGCGTGTGTCATGAGGAGGTGGAGCGCCAAGGAACAGCGAGGCCAGCTCGAGAAGTTCCCTGTAGTCTTCTCAAGGCTGTTTCTCCAACAACACGGCCCTGAAGAAAGACAGGACCTCTTCCTTGTCGTCAGCGATGGCAGCGGCGACAACCTCGTCTGTTTTGGAGTCTTCAAATCGCTCATGATGGATTTGCTCCCAATGTGTTTGGAAACGCCTGAAGAGGAATATTTCCGGGGCTGAGGAGGAACCCATGTACTCTTTGAGGGCTGCTGCTGCCACCATTTCCAGAATGTGGTGTCGACAGGGAAGGTGGAGAACATCGCGCCCGAGCAATTGCTGCAGGATGACGCACGCTCCTGTGGTGAGACCAGTGTTGGAGCTAGTGGTGCCGAAAGGCATTGCTCGCACCTTGTCTTCAACACCCCATTGTTTCAAAGCTTCGAGGACAGCTTGAGCTTCCGCCCGTCCAGTGCCTGAGGGGAGTTTGGGAATAGCAAGAAGCCGGGAGACTCCATCTCCAGATACGATAACGGGAAGGCGATCAACCACCTTCTTTCCGATGAGGTCGGGCAGGAGTTTGCCATCCCAATGGACAGTTAAGGAGACGTCCGGCTTGAAAGTCTCTAGTATGCTGGTGGTGAATTCCTCCCGTTTCTTCCGCCGTTACCTCCAGATGGTGCGCCGATTCAATGCGAGGGCAGTGATGTCGTGACCGAGACTCTTAGCTGTCTCCGCGAGAATCATCATTGCTGCTCGATCGGACACTTTGTTTCGGTCCAGCGTTGTTGAGAGAGCCGATGTAAGGATTTTCTTTCGACCACGCTTGGGAGAAGTCTGGAAGCTAGGTCCAGGAACTGGGTCGGTGTCACAATCCTCAGGAGCAGAAGTAGAGTATTTGCAGCTCTCGAGCGTGACGGTCGGTTGCAGTCGATCTATGCTTACTTCCTACCTCCCCCTTCGTTTCTGTTCATTGGCCATTTGCTCTTGCTTCTTTTTCTCCTTCCGTTCGAGTACCTTGTTAACAGAGGATAGCATTCCACGAGGCCCTTCTCACGTTGGGCAAAGAGGAATTGCTTGTCCTCGTCAAATTTGATGGTGTTGAGAGCATTGGTGTGGGCGATGTCGAAGAGATCTTCAAAGCAATCCTTAAAGTCGCTCTCATTCTTGGCCTACCTCGCCGTCTTCCGGTAGGCACTCTTCTTTAATACCTGCCACCGAGCGAAGAACTTGTCCAGCTCTTTTACCGCATCCTGCTTGTGCTGGACTGGGATTCGCGTCCAATTCCAAAACTCCTGATCTTCTCGATCGTCGATGAAGCCGCCTCGCGTGTTGTCTCCTTCTCCTCCATATGCAAGTGGAGGAAGTACGCCAGTACCTGTCGATTGAACAGCAGCTTGGACCCCTTGATATCTTGCTCGTACCGGTCTATCAAATACACCCTCGTCTTTGACCGAGTCGCCATCATAAGTACTTTTTATTAAAGTTTTTTTAGCAGTATTAAAAACTGAAAATTAACACCTGAAAAGAGTGGAAAACAAGTTAAATAACCCAAAATAAACCAAAGTAGTATGTGTAAACAAAACCGGCAGTAGGCACACTATCACTAATGTTAAAAACAGTAAAAATTTATAGACATATGACGGACAACAAAAATACTGTTTGGCAACTCATGTCACTATTTGTTACCATTGATAACTGCCAACGCCTTCCAATTTTTGTCAACGTGTCAACAACTATATCACAGTAGGCAGTCAAAGACAGTGTTGCTAAATTTAACATTAAAATAAAATTTATAATGACAAATTAATTTTATTTGTATTTGAAAAATTTAAAAACTATGACAATACATTAAAAAATGTCACCAAATTATTGACACAAAGTGCGGTGGTACGTTGACACATTTTTTGACCTATGAGTTGAAGTAATAAGTATATTTATACATTACACAGTATACTCTACACAGTGTACGAGTATACATAATTATTCATATTAAGCGGCTAATACTCTTTCTGGGTTGGTAGAAATTAGTTTGAAACCTCATGCGCATCCTGACACGTAATAGAACTTGCACAGCTCCATAAGTGAAACATTGAGTGCCTTGCGCGACCTTTAGATATTAAAATTTTTCCAAAAAACTTCGTTCGCTGTATTTTTGCACCAAATGAAACATTTTGATAGGAGCGGACCAAAACTATTCAAAGAAAATACTTTCACCTCATAGATAAGGACCACCCTAAGATACGTTTTAGAATAAGGTTACAATCACACTTACATATTAGAAACAAAACCAACCGAATTAAGACACCCCGTCCGAGGAGTGAATTCGGGTATATCTTCATGCCTTCGGCCTCAGGAGCGTTGCCAAATAGCATTTCACGTATCTTAATTTCACCCAAAACATTACTAAATTTCTTATTAATACACGACACTCTTAACATTATATTTCATATTAAAAAAATGCACATAATTTCATACATAACATTATTAAATTTCTTATTAACATTATTATATTCTTTTTTAAAAACCAATACACGAGACTTGCCTCTACAGATTTTTGTAAAACTCTAATAACGCCTTAGCTACCAATGAGGTCTCTTACGGCAGTTACATCGAGGACGAGAAAAAAATATATATCATCGGCCAAACAAAACCAAACAATACTGCACTGTATATAATTATGAATGCGCCCATACATAGTAGCCGTCATTATAATTTTAATAATATCATTATTCAAACTATTTTCAGAGATAACATCAATACAATTAAACACAAAAGACAATAATGAAAATCAGAAACTTCACGTCATCACTTCACGACAACAATGAACCAATTTTACATTTAGTCTGGGAATGGACAACACAGGTTCCCAAGACGTCACAAAAACGTTATTGGCACTCTAAAAATGCTCCATTTCCGGTCAGAAATCAATCTAAAGCTCTAACTGCACGAGTAAACCCAAATAAAATTAATAAAATAACACAATTGCCCAAACATAACACTGAACAACAAAACATAACTTTTTTTTAACTCTTTCGAATGAATTTATGTGATTCCATTGTACTTTTTACGCTGATTTCCAATTTTAAAACATAATTTTTCTATCACCCACCAATTTCAAAGTTAATGCAAATGAAAATTGACAGATTTTCTTACAAAACAGTAAGAAATTTTTTCCAAAAAACTTCGTTCGCTGTATTTTTGCACCAAATGAAACCTAAAATGTTTTTGCAGCTGATTTTCGCTTATAACTAGTACTACGGGCTTCCCTTCTAAGTGTCCAACAGTAGTGGGCCAACATACTGGGCTATATCTTCCTTGATGCCGTTTTACCATGGTTGATATATCCTGATGAAATCTTTCACCATGCTCATCGTTGACAGCGCCCAGGTTTAATGGGAAGAAGTCCAGGTGGGAGGGCAGGAAATGCATTTTCAAAGACATGTTACACCCCATGGCTTGGTAAGCACTAAGCATTTGCTCCACCAGGAAAACAATTTTCTGATTTGACGCTTCCGATGAAATTTGTAGTCACTTCTTTAAAAGTTTTCCATGCTGCTCTTTCAACCTCATTCAAAGACTCGTCAAATGCAAAGCAACCGCATGCAACATGACCAAGTGTGTCACTACCATGCAAAAGTGCCAGTGCGTTGCATGAAGGGGAAGGGGTTTGGGGATGAAGGGAGAAGGGGGTTATGCATCAACGGGGGTCAGGGGTAGAACCTCCAAGGGGGGATTGGGGTAACCTAACCTGACATGTAAGTATTGGAATGTTTGTGCGTCTGCATGTAAGTTTAATTTGTGATATATATACAGGGTGTTTCACAACCGGTCTGCCATACTTTGGGGGTGATATCGAGTAAAAAAGTTAATACAACATTGATGCTATTTCCAACCGTTGCGGAGCTAAGGACGTTTTAAGGAGCACAGAAAAAAATTAACGAGAGTATTAATCTGATGTATTTATTGGTCGTGCTGGTCCCAGTATTGTGACCCCCAGAGATCTCCTGACCTAACTGCGTTAGATTTCTTTTTATGTGGCTTTATGAAAGAGATGGTCTACAAGACTAAAGTACAAATGAGAAAGGAACTCTTGTGTCGGATTATGGATGCCGTTGCTTACATACGAGAACACCTCGAAATGATTCAATGGGTAGTAGATTTTTCTTTGGAACGAGCAAGGCTGTGCATTGAAAACCGAGGCGAACGTTTTGAACGTTTATAAAGTGTATCTCATAAAATGTAGCAATAAATACATCAGATTAATCCTCTCGTTTATTTTTTTTCCGTGCACCTTAAAACGTCCGTAGCTCCGCAACAGTTGGAAATAGCACTAATGTTGTATTAACTTTTTTATTCGATATCACCCCCAAAAGTATGGCAGACCGGTTGTGAAACACCCTTTATATATATATATATATATATATATATATACTGCAAACCACAAGGAAAAAGAAAACGATTCCAAGGTCTTTCGTGTATTCAGAGCTACACCTCGTCAGGGAATGAAGATAAAAGGCGAGATGCCCATAGATATATACAACGTACAGGAAAAACAAAACAATTAGCACATACTTAACAAGGGTTAATGAGAGGCAAAAGAAATTTTAACATGATATTGTCAATTTTATACATTCCCGCACTGTTATTGAAATTGTTTTTAAAATGAATAAATGCACATTCTAGAATATTTCTTTCTATTGTATCTCTGTTTTTAACAAGCGCTTTAGAACTATCCCACTTGATGCTATGGTTACATCTATACATATGGTTAAATAAAGCATTGGAATTATTAGCTGTTCTGCAAGCATATTTATGCTGTTTTACCCTAATATCTAACGATTTACCGGTTTGGCCTATATATACTGAGTTACATTGTGTACATCCGATCGAATACACACAACCAACAACATTATCAGGGCTATTCTTAATTAGGCGTGATTTAACAGTATTATTATACGTAAAGATTACATTAATGCCAATTGCTTTAAGTAAAGTTGGAAGGTATTGAAAATTAACGTGGTAAGGTAGGCTAAGGATATTTTTACGCTGAAATTCCTTTACAATTACATTATTATAATACCTATTCTTGGCCTTCTTAAGACAGTTATCTAAAAATGAAATGGGATAACATAATTTAGTACCAATATTCATGATATTGCATAACTCGGAATCTAAATATTCAGGACTGACAACTCTCAATGCTCGAAGAAACATAGCAGAGAAAATAGAGGATTTAATCGAAGGATGATGGTCAGAATAAAAATGCAAATAAGAGTTATTATTACATAGTAGGCTTACGGTAGACTTCATATTTGAACTGATTAGAGCATCTCCAAATTTTTAGATCAAGAAAAGATAGGCTTCCATCATTTTCTTTTCAACTGTGAACTTAATAGATGGGACTAAATTGTTGAGCCTACCAAGAAATAAGTCAACATCCAAATTATTAGGCCAAAGGCATAAAATATCATCTATATACCTGTACCAAACCAGGTTAAAATTAACAATCGTAGGCAAAATTCTACTTTAAAAAAATTCCATATATAAATTAGCTAGTACAGGTGAAAGGGGATTTCCCATAGCCAATCCAAACGACATAGCATAAAACTTATTTTCAAACTGAAATTTACAATCTTTGACACAAAGCTTAATTAACTCAATAAGAGTGTTGTGTTGAACAGGGAAAGAATATTCAGAGATCTTATCTTTTAAAAAATCAAGTAGGTCATCAACAGGGACTTTTGTGAATAGCGAGCATACATCGAAGCTTACCAATTTGAAATTAGGGTCATTAGGGAACTTCAGTTTGTCAGAACTTCAGTTTGTCAATAAGATCAATGCTATTTACAATATGTGACTCAGAAATAGAGCCAACTAACGGCGTTAATAAACTAACTAACCATTTTGATAGCTTATAGGTTACGGAGCCCACTGAGCTAACAATAGGCCTCATGGGATTATTAACTTTGTGTGTTTTAACTAAGCCGTACAAATATGGTAGTGACGGATTGATACTAAGAAACTGCTGTGAAAGCCCATTATAGTTATTTTTTAATACGTATTTCTCTTAATTTTCTGTTAAACATTTTATTAACATCCTCCAATGGGTCTCTATTTAGAGGTTTGTACGTGTCACGATCACTCAATAACGTATTCATCTTTTCGACATAACTGTTTTTGTCCATGATGACGATCGAATTGGATTTGTCCGCTTTAGTAATATGTAATGAATCATTATTTTTAAGTGTTTTTAGGGCTTTTTCAAACCTCAAAGGATAATTCGATTCATACCTCGTATTAAAAGCACTATACACACAACCTTTGGCTAAAGTCACCTCACTTTCGGATATATTACTATGTTTTTCAAAATTAATAAAACACTTAGCAAGTATGTGCTAATTGTTTTGTTTTTCCTGTACGTTGTATGTATCTATGGGAATCTCGCCTTTTATCTTCATTCCCTGACGAGGTGTAGCTCTGAATACACGAAATGCCTTGGAATCGTTTTTCTTTTTCCTTGTGGGTTTGCAGCATTCATTCATTTCACGTGTTTTATTGTGAAATTCATCCCATATATATATATATATAGGGTGTCCCATAAGTCCGGCATCATAGGAGAAATTCATATTTTCTATTTCTACAAACCATAATTCATATTTTTCTCTTTCTACAGGCCATAATGTCTGTGAGCAAGGAAGAACGAATCCAGATAATTCTACTCATAGGAAATCGGAGTCAAAGAGACTTTGCAACAAGTCTGCTAACACAACTCTGTGTTATTGGCTCGCGGTCTGGATGCAGTCTGTTAAATTCAGCAGCGGCCTCTCTTTGACTCAGATTTCCTATGAGTAGAATTATCTGGATTCGTTCTTCGTTGCTCACAGACATTATGGCCTGTAGAAAGAGAAAAATATGAATTATGGTTTGTAGAAATAGAAAAATATGAATTTCTCCTATGATGCCGGACTTATGGGACACCCTGTATATATATATATGCACTAAAATCACAGAATAACACGTGATCTTATTAATAAGCAAACAACCACAGGGAAAAGGAAAAGGAAACACGAAGTCCGAGCGCTTTCGTGATATATTCACATCTTCAAGGAGAAACAGAAGATGTGAATATATCACGAAAGCGCTCGGACTTCGTGTTTCCTTTTCCTTTTCCCTGTGGTTGTATGCTTATATATATATATATATATATATATATATATATATATATATATATATATATATATATATATATATATAAAACGTGTGTATATGTTTGTGCGTATTTATTTAATTAAAGGGTAATAAACCAAATATTTATTAGAGCATGAGAGGAACAGGGTCTTCTTCTCGCTGGGGTATCTTGGAACATAACGAAGACTTCAATAACTATCCTGGGCGACTTTCGATCACAGTCAGTTGGCTTAGATACCCAGCCAGTCGGTACAGCCAAACGTGTTAGCTTAGAGGCTTATATATATATATATATATTGCGTAACTAGAGCGTACCTCTCAGAACAAATTTTTAAAATAAATTGCTGGGTTCCCCGCTCCTACTGACAGGCTTTTGAATACAGCCAGTTGGCATAGCCAGTCGTAATGGTTTAGTTCCTCTGCTATATATATATATATATATATATATATATATATATACAGTATATATATATATATATATAGTTATATACACACACACCACACACACTTATATCCCTTGAATGTATTTTCTTTCTTATTTTTTATTATTTTTTATTTTATATATATATATATATATATATATATATATATATATATATATATATATATATATTTATAGTTACTAGTGTACCCGTGCCGTCAAGAATGACGGCAAAAAAAAATGAACCACGAAAATGGAGACTGCTGCAGAAATAAGAAGACGATTGGCAAGAGAACGACAACGTAGGAGAAGAGCAAGCTTATTCTAAAAATTTATTCCAAAAGCTTTTAATTTATTTGGAATCCTATCAGTTTAATTAACACGTATCATAGTTGATACAAAACCTGTAAAAAAATTTCAAAATGTTATTAATAAAGTGTATGCTTATAGATATAACATAGCAGCTCAAACAATCTGTATAAAAATGTGAACCTTATCATAAAAATGTGAACCTAGTACAGTTCCCGCCGCTTCGCTGACGGTTAGACAGGCTAAACTACAAAAAAAGAACCCAGCCGTGAAAATTTTGAGCTTCACATTGTCAACATTTCTGAATCTGGTATCTCCCAAAACCTCCTCACCCCCATTCATACAACTTGGGGGCTAACACCCTCCCCCATTACCCCCACCCCTCCCCATTACCACACCCATCCCCGATTACCCCCACCTCCACCCTTCCCTCATTGCTAAACTACAGAAAAGACACAGTCATGAAAATCTTGAGCTTCACATTGCCGCCCGTAATACAATTTCTGAATTTTTTTTTCTCACAATTTCTGAAAGCGTGACACAATTCTGCAACAAACAGACAGACAAACAAACAAACAAACAAAACTGGGCTATTATTATAATGTAGATATACACACACACACACACACACACACACACACACTATCCCTTGAATGTATTTTCTTTCTTATTTTTTATTTTTCTGACTTCAACAGGTTTTGTCTGCACACCCACCCACACACAGACACGCACACTAGGGTGTATCATGCTCATTGAAGCGCGAATTTCAAGATTGGCAGTATGTATTCCTATGTAAAATTAAATTTTAGGAGGGGTTTGTTTTATTGAACTTTTGCTAAAAATCACGTTTAAGTGTTCAAATTTCCACATTTTCGTTTTCTGGTTATGTACAGAACAGCTGTGCAGGACATATACACTGTAGTACAAATGTAACAGACCGGTTTCTTACAAACAAAACCATTGTAACAGCTGTTATAGGCTACTATAGTTTCACTGTGATAATTTTCTATGTTTCAGATACAAAGCTTGGTGAAGATTTTGTAGCCACCATGGCTAAGCAAGGACAAAAGACCAGAAAAAGTTCTGGTTCAAAGCTGAGTGATCTGGTGGGTCCAGGCAAGCAGTTATTTCCCACAGAAGTTCCAACCTGGAGAGCTGTGTTTCAGAGAGGAGTCATCCTCCAGGAAGAAAAGCTGCTTCTGGATGATATGAAGAGAGCTCAGTACCCTCTGCAAGATTTGGCTAAGGACTTGGCATCACTGGTACTGGCACAGTGGCGCAAAATCAATGTTAAGTTCACTCCTCCTGTGATCATTCAAGAGAGATCCATTGCCAGGAAGATTCTTGTCAGGTGGAATGAAATGATTGACCTAGTGAATGGCAGAGTGAAGGCTGCAAAGGGAGAGAAGAGAATATCTGAACTTGATACATTGTTTGACATAACAACCTGCAGACATGATATCACTCTCTGTGGAACTGAAGCAACTGGCTGCTCTGGCTGTGCTGCTAGAGTTCATGTCAACTGTGACTGTCGTCTGCCTCAGAAGATTCCAAAGCTAGAGCTAGAGTGGCTCCATTATCAGAGGATCAAAACCTCAGAAATTTCTGGCTTCCGGATGGCATCTGTTGATGTGAAGGAAACAGTGAAGCAGATGAAGGCTGCTAAGAGGAAGGAGGAAGAACAGAAGGCAGCTGAGAAGAGAAACAGAAAAGAGGAAGAAGAAAAGGAGCTACTGCATAGAGCTGATGATGGTGATGAAGATGGTGACTTCCTTGCAAGAGTCTCCAGGCAGAGCAGCTCCTAATGCTGACACAGATTTTTTCCAGTACTGCACCAGGCACAAGCTCCAGTGTCAACACTGACAAAGTCTCCAGCTCTGCCAGGAGGAACTACATGGATATCGTAAGCACTGCTGCTGCTGCAGTCAGGTTCAAGGTTCAACAAAGATTCATTTCTCATCGCTCGCAGTTTCCCTGGCCCGCAAGATCTCCCGATCTATCACCTTTGGACTTTTTTCTCTGGGACTTGTCAAGGACAAAGTATTCAGGCAAGAGCATCCTCTATCGAAGAATTAAAGCAAGCGGTGGTGGTAGAGAGTGTACAGTCCATTGAATGCAGCGTTTTGGAAAATGTAATAAATAACTTCCTTTCCCGTTGTGTGAAATGTAAGAATGTCCAGGGACGTCACTTTGAAACCATGTAGAATAAATTAAAACTTTAAAATGTTCTCTTTCGAATGCTTTTTTTTTTCATTTGTGAAGCTACAATAATGACTGAGTAATAAGCGATTAAAAACAGGGACAATTTTTGTGGTCACGTGGTATATATATATATATATATATATATATATATATATATATATATATATAATATATATATATATATATATATATATATCCCCCTCGATTAGATACTCTGGTTTGCCGGGCCGAGGGGGCTCGTACACCTCATGGGTTGTTGGGCTTTCCTCAACTCCTCGCGGCGGTGTCGGCGAAGAGTTACCTAGTTGCGTTTTTTTTTTTTTTTCCCTTTTTTTTCTTTTTTCCTCTTTCCTTTTCTTTTGCTCCCCTTTTTGTTTCCGTATCTCCGGGAATTTCTTTTGTCTTGACTCAGTCTTGGGCCTCCGTCAATTGTATATCCCCCCCTCTCTGTTTGTATTTTGCAATCTTGGGGTCATCGGGTGCACACGCCGGGGGGTATCGCTCCGTGGATGAGCCCTGCTCTGGGGACGGTACGGGCGCCCGGACCGCTGCTGCGTCTGGATTGGGTCTTTGCTAGGCCCTTAACGGACAAATCTCCGTAGAGCCAATCTGCTGTTTTTAAAACGACAGTCAGGTTGGGGGGCGGGCTACCCGGGACGTTGGGCTTGCGCCTTGAAGGATGCAGCGGCGGATGGTGCATTGCCTTGGGTCCGAGGATGTCTTTTTTGTAATGCTCTTGTTTATGGGTTCAATTTCAAAACTTCAATCCCCTCCTGTTGACGTCTCTGGCCCGCCCTTAGATTTGGATAAGACTTCTACTTCTGGTCGTTCAGCGGCCTCTGCCTCCGCTGGATTGACCTTAAAGCCGTATGGCCCCCTCTCGTCCTCTGCGGCGTTTGGCTCTCGTGGCCGGGCTCGTGGTGGCCGTAGGGCGGGGTCTTCGCGGCCCTCGTTCTCTCGCCCACTCTCGGTTACCGTCACACATGGACCTGTCCCTGCTGTCAATTTCTGTCCGGTGGACACGTTCCTTGTTCTCCGCCCTTCCGCTGGCTCCCTTCCGGGCAAATCGGAACGGGTGTTTCACCGTCTTAAGACGGTGGGGGTTCCCTGTCGTTATGATATCCGCCCTCTGAAGGATAGGTCTCTTCTTTTGAAGTCCCGTTCTTCGGGCGTGACTGAGTCCCTTCTACAGTTGCAGGATGTTTTGGGTTGCAGAGTTTCTGTGACTCCCCATCCGCAATTGAATAGCTGTCAGGGCACCATTTTCGCTTCCCGTCTGCTGTCAATCCCGGTTGGTGAGTTGCAGGAGGATCTTGCTTCCCAGTGGGTAACGAAGGTCTTCCGCTTTTCGTCGCGCCGGGATGGTGCTCTTACCCCGTCCGCTCGTCTGCTCCTGACCTTTGACTCCCTTGTGCTTCCGGCCCAGGTGTTCTGGGGCGTGGGTGATCGCCGGTCGTGTGAGTTTTCGGTGCGACCGTATGTGCCTGACCCAGTTCGCTGTTTTGGCTGCAACCGGTTCGGCCATGTTAGCTCTGCATGCCGCCGTGAGGGTAAGCTATTTGTCCGCTGCGGTGGGCCTGCGCACCCTACCCCATGCACGAAGCCCGAGCGGTGCTCGAACTGCTCGGGGGCCCACCCTTCCTCCTCTCGGGACTGCCCCGTTTTCAAGTTTGAATTCGAGGTGCGGTCCTTAAGGACTACCGAATTCATTAGTGCGCGGGAGGCGCGCGATAGGGTCCGTGACCGGGAGCCGCGGCGGGGGTTGTCCTATGCTGCGGCTCTTGGCCCTGGCGGGTCCTCGGGCCACTCCCGTGTTACCCCGGCGCCTACCGGAGTGGTGCCACCCCTGGAAGTTCCGGGGGTTGGTGTTCCTCCTGGCGCCGCGGGACCTTCTTGTCCCTCTGCCTCACTTTCAGACATCCCATCTGATTCCCTGCCGACAAGTGCCCCGTCTTCCTCTCCTGCCTTGGAGTCTGGATCCTTGCCTACTAGTCTCTCGGGTGGGGAAGGTGATGCCCCGAAGGGGAGGAGGAAGCGTCGCCGTGGTCGGAGCCCTCCAGACCCGATCATGACACTGCTCGCCCTGCTTCCCCTTCTTCACCGGAGGGGAAGCGGCGCGTCGCTCCTGATCCGCTAGGGACTCCCCCCCCCTTATACGGAGGGCTGGTGAGGCGTCACCTGCCGGTGCCCCAACTAGTGTCCGGTTGTCGGTTGAGGTACACCGCCCCATGACACCCTCGATTACTGACTCGGTTCCCATGGTGGACCCGGTCAAGAGGAGCCTGGCCCTTCTTCATGGAATATCTCTCCCTTCGGCTCCTGCTGAGAGTGGTCGGGTCTCTCTCCTGGATCTACCTTTCCCACCTGTGGTGGACCTTTCCCCCCCCTCCGTCAGCACTTGTCTGGTGTGACGAGCCTTCGAACATCTGGTTCTCCCCGGCCCCCCGCTGGTGGGGAGTCGGGGGTTTCGTCTGGGCCCGTCTCGTCGTCTCTCCCCCCTCAGGGGAGCCCCCTTCTGAACTCTCTGTTCCACTTTCAACCTCTCGTTTTACTACGGGTGAAGCAGCTGCGGGGTCGGTGGCTCCTACCCCCCTCGTTCGGGGTGAGTCGGGGAAGCCGATTCCGTCCCTGGTTACGAACCGTTGAGTTTGCTGCTCAGCTTGGTTCGTGGCTATTTCTCTGCTTTCTCTGTTTCTTATGATGCCACTTCCCCTTACAGTTCCATTTTGCATTGGAACTGTAGGGGGCTTTTAGCTAACTGGGAGAACCTTGCCTCCCTGCTGGAGAGCGAGCGGCCTTCCTGTGTTTGTCTCCAGGAGATTATCCTGGCTGCGCGGGGGCTCCCTCGTCTCTGTGGCTATGTTGGTTTCCCTTGCACCTCGGATGAGCACACACGCCGGCGGGGTGAGGCGATTTATGTACATCATTCATTACCCTCGCGAGGTGTGCCTCTTCGTACTTCCTTGCAGGCTGTGGCTGTACGGCTCTTTTTAGATCGCCAGTACACTGCCTGCTCGATTTATATTCCTCCTCATGACCCTCCTTCTCGCGACGCGGTTCGCGAGTTAGTGTTGCAACTGCCTCGACCGTTTCTCCTCCTCGGGGACTTTAACAGTCGCGACCCGGCTTGGGGAGATGTCCGGTCGACTAATGTTGCTGGTATGTTGCTCTCCTTAATGAAGGAACTTTCCTTCGCGTGCCTCAATTCCGGTGGACCTACCTACTTCCACGAACCAACGGGTTCATCTACGGGTTCACCAACGGGTTCATTGATCTCTCCTTGGTGTCCCTCGATGCCTTACTCGATTTTTCGTGGAAGGTGTTGGAGGACTCTTACGGCAGTGATCATTACCCAGTCTGTCTTGAGCCGGTCGGACCGCAGCCGGGTGTCTCGTCTCGACCGAGGTGGTGCCTGGCGCGGGCTGACTGGCCATCCTTCAGAGCTCGTTCCGTTATTGCCCGTTCGGTGTTGAGCTTTGGTTCCGTGGATGAGAGCTTGGAGTTCTTCGAGCGGGTGGTGATCGGCGTCGCGGAGGACTGTATTCCTCGATCTTCCGGTAACCCGCGGACGCGTAGCGTCCCGTGGTGGACTCCAAGGAGGAGAAGGGGTTCCAGAGTACCCCGAAATCGACGAAAGCCATACTGGGTCGGGGGGTATAACCCAAACGACTCCAGTGTAAAGGAAAGTCGGACGGCCACCATCTTTTCAAGGAGCTTGCATAAGCAGCTCGTCAAGGCAATAAGTCGATAGCCCGCCACCTCCGCCGGATCCTTCCCCCGACTTAGGTATCGGGACCACAATCGCCTCCCTCCAACGGGAAGGGAACGACCCCTCAACCCACACCCGGTTGAAAAGATCCAGCAAGAAGTGTAGGGCCATCGGGTGCAGGTTCCAAATAAAGTCATACGGAATGTCATCAGGGCCAGGGGCGGAAGAACGACGAGTTGCCAAGGCAGCCCGAAGTTCCCGCATCGTAAAGAGACGGTTATAGGGCTCGTTCCCAGGCGGCGGGAACGTAACATCCGACAAAGGACGATCCGCAGCTGAAGGCGAACGGGAAACCGCAGCAAAAGCCCCGGCCAGCCAATCGGCCACAGCAGTAGGATCCAAAAGGAAGCCGTCCCCGTCCCGAAGGACAGGGCGACTATCAGGGACCGGCTTCCCCTCGATACTACGTACCTTCCGTCCCACAGCAGCAGAAGGGGTAGACGAGGAAATGTCGGACACAAAAGCACGGCGGGGCCTTCGCCCGCTGCATCTCAATCAAGTGGTCCGCTCGCCGGGTGCGGTGGAAGCGGCGCTTTGCCCTCTTCCTCTCACACACTGCCTGGTGACATGCCTTTTCCCGCCGGAATCTTGTTCTGGCCGTCTTTTTCGATGTCCAAAAGGCCTATGACACGACCCGTCTGGGAGTTGTCATGGACCGTTTGAAGTCTCGGTTTTGTGGGCTTTTTGCCCACATTTCTTCGTAACTTCCTCTGCCGTCGCACTTTCCGCGTCCGTAATGGGGCGGCCCTATCTGACCTGTATGTTCAGGAGGAGGGGGTGCCCCAGGGGTGTGTCTTGAGCGTCTCCTGCTTCAATCTGGTCATGTCTGCGCTACCGGGAGCCCTTCCGCCCTCGGTGCGATGTTACATCTACGCCGATGATCTGGCTGTCTATGCCGCGGGGACGAGTCCCCCCTCGTGGAGAGGCAAGTCCAACTCGCGGTCAATCGGGTTGAACGCTGGGTGTCGTCGGTGGGCCTTACGCTGTCCTCCCCGAAGACTTCGTGTGTGGCCTTCCTTCAGTCGAGGAGACGGGGATCCGGCGCCGTCC
>JAJOZX010006222.1:12500-22500 GCA_023014485.1 Bathynomus jamesi | reverse complement strand
TCTGTAGCTTTGTTGTTTCCACCAAATCGATGCCTCCTATAATCATCTTTCTGGCTCCTCTCTGGTCCTCTAGAAACTTTCTTTCTTTGAGTGGTACTTTGTCCGCTCTTTCGCACTTACAGCTCATGACGAAATCTACACATTTGCATTTGCTAATGTCGAAGAGTTTATCTGCGTCTTCTCTGAACTGTTCAAGTTGTTGCTTGTAGTTGTCGTTGTCCTTCCGAGCCTTGTATGGTTTCAAGATTTTCTTGTATTTCTCGTTGTACGGTCTGAGCGTTTCAATCACTCGTCCGTGCGTCACGGTCGGAAGAGACGCTTTCTCCCAAACAAGTTCAACATCAACGCAAACTTTTTTTGATACTTCGGCGAACGGTGGATATTTGTTATTCTTCGTTGTCAGCTGTTGTCTTGTATGGATGTAAGCTTTCATAACATCAGCGTAGGTGGGAAGAACATTTGTGGGTATCTCGCGTGGCGCGCCAAAAATCACATGCCGCCTTCTCCCTCGTAATAATTTCCATTCTGAAAAAAAAAAACAATTATTATAAATTGTAAGCAATGTAAGACTATTAAAGAATTTCTGCAAGAAAAAGAAATATCAAATTAATACTGTCACACTCACTTGTCAAACACCTATAAACAGATATCAATATGTAATTAACTTACTTTTAATATCAAGTTTCACGAAAAAATGATGATAACAGCACAAATAACCTTCAATTCTCACTGCCACATGTGCACTGAGCTTGGCGGAGCACCGCGCTTTGCATATTACTTACTCTCCCCCCACTCCCAATCTCCCATCCCCTCTGACTCACGGACTGCATATGTTATCGCACCAAATCACTACCATCACTGAAACTAGCATTAAATCAATGTATGGTTAACTAAACTCTTTCTTATCTCACTTACTCACATCAGCTCTAATAATTTGGCCACCCTCTGTAATTGCCATTAATTTACATTCAACACATGTTGTAATCTTAAATGTCAACCTCAAGTATGCAATAACACAGTCTACAGCAAACTATGCTGTTAATTATTTGCATAAACATGGATGAAAGACCAGCATCTTGGATGACTCCTGATGGGCAAAGCGATCGTTAAAACATGAAATATGCCATATATTAAAATCGCTGGTGGTCAATCAAGCAATGCTTCAATTGCATTATAATTTCACATGCTTGTTTCTAAAGCCCATTGGCAACTTTTCCACACTCAAGTAAATTAAAAATCCAAAAATGATATTTTCACTCCACCTTATTGCCTAAGCATTAAAATTGTACATCTTAAACCTTAAAATTTTACTCATATGCATATTTAAGTGTAAAGATGCATAGTCCGATTTCCACTTTTAGTTAACTTGACAGATCATGATAACATCAGATCTGAAAAGTTGCGGTTTAAGATAAAAATATGGTTTCGTCTTCAAATATTTTGTTTACTCGTTCAAGCCTTACCACAGCTGAAAATTTACTTTATTTTCGAATATTGTGCAAAAATAATACAGCCTTTTTAGCATTTAATAATAATGATGTTAGCAGTTTTGGGGTATATAAATCCCAGTAAAAATCTTCCATTGTCATTCAGAAGCTAATTCAGAGGCTGAGCACTACCTGTACATTTTAACAGTAAATTACAGTAAAAGATAGTTTTCATCTTATCCTTCGAGCCTTGCTCTCTTCAGAAGAACTTAGTCATTAAACTTTCCGGATACATTATAAGAAGAGTCCGGAATCTTCAGCATTTTTAGTAAGTCTATCAGAGTCCTCCGAGCCACTATAGAAGAACTCGGAGAGTAATATAGAAGAAAACTACTGCAAATCACACATCCGTTGCTGCCACCTAACTAGAACCCCCGTCAACTTCGAACCAACCCGGGCCATAGACGGAGGGGTTAACAACTGGCGACCCTTTAACCAGGATCTTCACGACTGACAACTTCTGCATCCAGGATTCTTCCAGTCTTCCAGACCCTGGAACCAGAACCAACACCCAGTTGACCGGCGTGTCACGACTTCTAGTTCGTCACATCCACCCTTGAACCGGTGCGTCACGACTCCAAGTTCTCCACGCCTAGTTTTCATCCAAGAACAAGTGGCCAGCAAGACACGTCTTCAGGACACGTCTCTAAGGATTTCGCCGTAGGAATCTTGTTAAGTACAAAACTCTTTTTTAAAATAATTTCTAAACATTTGAAAAGTCATTATTATTAACAGTTAATATTTAGTATTGAGCCAGAATTAACACAAAACACAGTGAACACTTCAGACACCAGTGATACATTTTTTTATTGAAAACAGTATTTTCACAGAATTATTGTCACAGAATTATTGTCACAGTTATTTCACAGTTATTTCAGTTATTTTACTATTCTAGTTAGTATAGTATAATTTTATTTAATGTACCAAACATAGTATTACCATACCTTCACGTACATTCGAGTGAAATTGTTTACATTTTTTATTTTGTTTGCAATCTTTTCAAATTTTCCCCTAGTTAGGCAAATTGTTGTGCATTTATTTTTTTAGATAGTGTAGTTAGGAAAACCCCTTAAGTGATCATTCCATAAATTAAGATCGGTCAAGCAGACCTAATTAGAACACATTAATAAGTACCTTCACATATGAGCGATTCAGACGGTGCGCTTTCTGACATCGAAAATTTACCTACACCCATTTTTCCACCTACCCCGCGCCCTTCAAACATACTCCCAAACACAAACTTCAGATCCAGAACAAGCCAATATGTCTCAGTCTCAAACCCCCCCCAGCATACATTAACTTAGGCAGACTAGTAAACCTTCCTCATACTGTTTTAATTTTTAAGGGGACCATAGATAATCGCTTTGTTGAACCACGCGTAAGACCTTGGATTGAATCTTTAGAGCAACATTTCTTACGCGAAAACACCGATGATGATATAAAAATTAGGAAGCAAAAAGATTTATCGACCCTAAAGAAGGGAATGCTCATGACACAGTCACCTACGTCCCATCAATTAGCGAAGCTACAACATGGGACGATTTTAAACAAAACTTATTAGAATTTTTTAAAGAAATAACACTTGCACAACCCTTAGCCACGTTAGAAGCAGTCTTCCAAGCTAAATGGAAGAAAGAGGAACACGAAGATTTAAACAATTTTATTACACGTACACATAAACTTGTAGGAGAAGCCCTCCGTGCCGCAGAAAATGCATGTGGCATAACTTTCACTTCGAAACAAAGAAATCTAATAGTAGCAACAACATTTACCAAAACCTACCCGGAGCACCTAAAAAAAAGTTTCAGGAGTTTTTAAATGTTGACAAACCTGTAAGTGTAGCCATAAACAAAACACGGGAACATTACCCCGATTTAGCAAACCAAACTACCGAAAGAGTAGAGAAACCCCGTACATTATATTCAACAGCAGCAGCCACAACACCAACAGCAACAACAACAACCCTATAAATCGAGGCCAATGCAGGGACCACACCCCAGAAACAAGCCCCCCAAACCCAGAATACACGCCCTCCTCCACAGTGTTTTAACTGCGATAGCTTTGGGCACATGATAAGTCAGTGTAATTATCCCTCTTATTGCTCCCACTGTCACGAACATGGTCATCGCCGTGGCGATCGCCAAAAGTGTGCTGATAAAGCCCCTGCAGGGTATAGACCCCACTTTCAGAAACCAAACCCCACGTTCCCAAAACGTATCCCAAAAGTCATCCAATCCCCAGAAACCAGTCCATTCCCAGCCTCAGTCGAACACCAACCCAATAGATTACGACCACAGGGTCAACCACACTCTTACCCCATGTACAAACCTCAGTACAACCAGCAAGGTCAGCTAGTTCGGTACGTAGAAGTACCCGTGGAGGAATCATTTTCCCCAGAGTACAGTTTTCAAGAACACCCTCCAGCGTATGGTAATCCCGTAGAATATGACCCAGGTCCTCCCATAGAAGACCATTCGAGCCCTTTTTTAGACCCTACATTGGAGGCAGCAGTTCAACCTCCCCTCCTAAATTACAGTAATGAACCCAGATACGCACACAAACTCCCCATCAGGATAATAGGTGCGGACCTCCTAGATTTAATAATAAATTGTAGCACCGATAACCAAGATTTAACTGCTCTCCTAGATACAGGAGCACACGCGACGTTAATTAAGAAACAATGTGTAGATGAATTATTAGAGAATACAAATTACAAATATGAACTTAAGGCACCATCCTGCCAACTCAGAGGAGTTACGGGCACACCCATACCTACATACGGAGAAATTGAGTTATATTTAGAAGTTGGAAACGCGGTATACCCCGCGAAATGTTGTATAGTGGACACAGTCGCCACCTTTCAGACAGACATCCTACTAGGTATGGATTTTTTTAACCGGAATCAATGGGAGATTTACCCAGCCGGAAAGTTAGTAAAGTGTCGAAATAGGACACACCATCTCCGTGAGAATGACAGACAGCTTAATGCTAATAGAATTAGTCAGTTCAGATTTCCGAAAGAAATAGGAAACCCCCTCCACTTGATAGCAGTTCAAGTCAGCCGGTTGCATCCAGAGGGACAACCGCTCCAGAAATCAGACCCCAGGGTAATCAGTTCCAGTTGTTGAATCCAGTTGGATCAACACAGTCAGTTTCCAGTCAGTCAGTTTCCAGTCAGTCAGTTTCCAGTCAGCCAGTTTCCAGTCAGCCAGTTTCCAGTCAGCCAGTTTCCAGTCAGCCAGTTTCCAGTCAGCCAGCTTCAGTTCAGCCAATAAGGCAAATTTTAGTCGCCGAACCAGTCAGATTCACAATTTTTCATATGCCCTACCGAGCATATAACAGTAGCACCTTATGAGAAGATTTGTTTCCTAGCAAAAGTAGTTAACAGTCAAGGAAAATTATTAGAGTCAGAGCGTACTCTGATTACAGAGAAAAGTAATTTCAAAAGAGATGTTCTTATTGCCCAAGTCCTTAGTCAGAGTCAGAATTCAGCTATCCCTGTTGTTTGTTTAAACAAAGGAAAAAGTCCTATAGAATTAACTTCAAATCAGAAAATAGGAACTGTTTCCACAGTAGAAGTAGATTCAGATTTCCCCATCAGTATGATAAATCGTGTTTCCAGTTCCTTAGAGTTAAATCCTTCAGTATTAAAAGAAGAATATAAGAAATGTCTGGAGCACTCCCTTCAGGAGTCACCAGCTTTACAGGATCCCAAACTAATGGAATCACTTCTCGATTTCCTGATAAGAAATAGAGATGTGATTGCCCTAAAAGGAGATCCTCTGGGCCGAACTAATTTGGTCCCTTTTGAAATCAAGTTGGAACCCAATTCCAAACCCATTTTCATTCCTCCCTATCGGGTTCCACATTCCCATTAGTCACTATTGAGGAACACATCAAGGACATGTTGGAGCAGGATGTCATTCAGCCTTCAGCTAGTCCCTGGTCCGCTCCTATGATTCTCGTCTCCAAAAAGGACGGAACATCTCGCCCTTGTATAGATTTTAGACGCCTGAACAACATTACCATCCCAGACCGTTTCCCGATTCCAAACATGCAGGAAACAATTCTGAACGTAGGGAAAGCGAACTTTTTTCATCCCTCGATTTAGCATCGGGTTATTGGCAAATGGAGGTCAGTCCCGAATCTCGGGCATTGACTGCTTTCTCCACTAACCGAGGCCATTACGAATTCCAGGTTTTACCTTTCGGAGTCCGAAATGGGCCTGCTAATTTCTCTAGGTTGATGAATATAGTCCTTTCCGACCTATTAGGTGTCGAAGCTCTCGTTTATCTTGACGATATTATCGTCTACAGTTCGGACATAAAAACACACTTTCAACGCCTTCAGAATGTGCTATCACACTTGAGAAAAGCACACCTTAAACTGAAGCTTGCAAAGTGCAATTTTTTACAAGAATCCCTGGTATACCTAGGATTCCTACTCTCGTCCACAGGAATTAAACCTGATCCAGCCAAACTCGAAGCCCTGGAAAGGTACCCTGTACCCAAAACCATCGACGACGCCCGTGCATTTATTGGTTTTGTCGGATTCTATCGGAACTTTATCCCCCAATTTTCAAATATTGCTAAACCCATTACTAATTTGTTCCAGAAAAATTCGAAATTTAACTGGGAATCCGATCACCAACATGCCTTTGAAACTTTAATTAATAAACTAACCTGTCATCCCATTTTACAATATCCTGATTACACAAGACCCTTCATCATAGCCACAGATGCTTCCTCCTATGGACTAGGAGCCGTCCTGTTACAGGACGTAGACGGTGTGGAATTACCCATTGCTTATGCCAGTCAACTTCTCTCTGCACCTCAACGGAATTATTCCACTACGGACCGAGAGGCCCTAGCGGTATATTGGGCTTTGAAAAAATTCCGAAATATCGTCTATGGCTACGATGTAACCATCAAGACTGATCATAAGCCACTCACGTACCTCTTCAAGGACAAGCTACTTGAAGGACGATTGAGTAGATGGGCTCTGTTGATTCAGGACTTTGCAGCAAAAATCGTATACAAACCGGGAAAACTGCAAGTTATTCCAGACGGATTGTCGAGACTCAAGCCCGACGCCCAAGTGAATAAAATAGGAATTCTTCCTGTGTTCGACTACGAGTGTCTGCAATACTCCCAACAACAGGACCAACACACCCAAAACCTTCGGGCGCGCCTGGAACAAAAGGAACCATCGAAGGTAAAAGAACAGTACAACCTCAAAGATGGGCTCGTACATTTCAGGAACGAAGATGGAACGACCCTCGTGGAGATACCAAAGGATCTCGTCGATATAGCCATTGGACTTTGTCACGACTCACCTTTGTATGGACACATGGGGCCGGATCGCACCATCAAGAGTCTTTTGGAGCGATACCATTTTCCCGAGATGAACAGAAAGGTACATGAATACATCGCCGAATGTCCGTCGTGTTTAAAGCATAAGGGCAACGTACCATCCACAGCTCCGATGCATAAATATCCAGTATGCCAAAGGCCCTGGCAAAGAACTGGAATGGATATACTGGGACCATTTCCCAAAACATCAAAGGGAAATCAGTACATCATTGTGTTTACGGACCACTTCTCGCGTTACAGCGAAGTAGCCGCCATTCCAGACCAGACCTCGGAAACTGTGGCAAGAGCCCTAGTGGAACGCGTCATCCAAATCATACCACTCCTTCCATCCTAATCTCGGATAACGCCCTTAGTTTCACTTCCAAACTGTTCGAGTCACTCTGTAACATGTGTAAAATTAAAAATACACACATTGTGGCATACCATCCGCAGGCAAACGCTTAGTGGAAAGACACAATCGAAAAGATCTTAGAAGCCCTGCGCACGTTGTCGATGCATCCTCCCGTACATGGGATGATCCCTTCCCATGGTACAAACAGCCACAACAATGGCTATAATGTGTCTATCGGGGACACCCCTCATTCGTCCTCTATCACTACGACAAGCGTCTACCTTTTGATTTGCCCGGACCAAACCGACCCGGCAGTTCTAACATCTTCCGAAATGGCAGAAGCAAATCAGCAACTAGCTGAAAGATCTTCAAGATTTTTGACATAATCCGCTATGCCCTCGACCAACGAAACCAACAGACGGAGCAAGAACAACATAGGCGTCATCCCCGTCAACGGGACTATAATCGTCGGTATGCGAGTTATATGAAGAGCGTGAAACCGCCAGGTGCTCATCGCAAATTATACCCAAAATGGGATGGCCCATATAGGATTATGAAAAACCTCGGAAAAAATCGTTATGAAATCCTCGACCTCCGGGATCATTCCAAACTAAAGATCATTCACGCTGACAATTTGAAGATAGCTTCCGAAAACAACACCTTCCCAAAAACAGCTGCCAGGCGTTCGAGCCGCCTATCTTCAAAAGGCCAAGGTATTAACAAATCGAGCAGAGATCAAAAAACTGAAGTGGTCACCGCGGGAACCGCTACCCATGACGAAGATTGGTACCTCGTAATACCACCAGTACTCGAGGCAATCTCTGAACAAGAGTAGACCCCAGAGCCAAGCGTCCCATCGGACCCAGACCCTGGAGAAACCCCTTCGAGAGGATCACTCAGTGGAACTCCACCATCTCATCCAACTCCACCATCTCCTTTGTCACCACCCTCACCGATTGATGATCGACGCACGGACCCTACATACCGCCCGCAAATGCATCACCCACGTGAACTAGAACCTTCACATAAGAAACGAACCCGCTCAGAATCCGAGCTCAACGGTCGACCCCCATTGCCGCCAAAACGAGGCCGACCCCTTCGCCCACAAACACAAGTATCCACACAACCACCCCCATCTCCGTATAACCTTAGGCGTAGAAATGAATAAAATTGTCCCCCTTATAATTTTCCAAATTATTTACTCTTGTAGCCCTAGCATTAAAATTTCTACCGGAGTTGTTATAGAAAAACTTGCAGAAGGTACATTTTTTAAAGGGCACGCAGACCTTTATATAAATTTGCAACCCATTGCTAGAATTAAAATCAGTCTCCTTCAGATACAAACCCAATTAAAAACGTTTGAAAGTAAAGTCCAGAATTCTTTCCAAGGAAAAGATCAGATTATTCGCGTTCTGTTAGAAAATACCCTCGAAAATATTCAAACTACAGCACGCGCCCTATCAGAAATATTAGCCTTACCATGGATACAAACTGAAACTAAAAATTCAGAAAACTTTAACCAAAGAAGTAAAAGGGGACTGATAGATATAGGAGGGAAACTGTTCAAAGGTTTATTCGGATTAGCAACCGAAGAAGATATTAAAAGAATTGAACTTAAATTGAATCTCTTCGCGCGAAATCGACAATATAATGGAACATGTTAGAACAAACTATTAGGTCATTACACGAAAACAATCGCTTCCTCCACTCCCTTTCGGACAGATTCACATACTGAATCCATGTTAGCTCAATACAAAGAACAACACAAAAGATATCTAGAATTAATAGAGATAATGAACCTACAAGTAACCCTAATCGATAAATATTACAACGAATAACTACGATCCATCCAAGGTTTTGCGTGCAACCCAGCTAGCCCATGGAAAAATCACTCTTTCCACCCTAATACCATGGGAAATACTTCAGTCCTTGATTCACACGCCCAGTCACAATAAATTATCACCCATATTCCACTCAACCAACCATAATACCCCCAATTTCTAGAATACACCTGGCCTGTACATGGACCACGCCCCTACACATACCTCAGAATTATACCATTTTTCGATGTCCTCACTTATGACGTATATAAATTTCACCCTTCCCAACACCCTACCAAAACAACTCTAATGTCTATCGATTGTATTTACCCACCGTACCACCTTACCTTTTCCTCACCAAAGATCTGTCAGCTTATCTATGATGTCAGATAGCGACGTCCGGCATTGCCGATTCCCGCAACCAAATAAACAATCGTCTGCCTCCACTCAAACCAGTTATTCTTCCAACTACTAGGTCTTGCTTTATCGACTTAATTCGTGACCGGCATGCCCCAGTATGTTCATTTAAAAAAATTCATCCCCTAAAACCATCCAACTACGAATTGGACCAGACATCTGGGTTTCTTTCGCGAACAGGACTGCCGCTACTCTCGAGTGTCCATCGAATTATTCCCTCATCACATCCCTATGGTTATTCGGCTACCAATTGGTTGCTCCTTACGTTCAAAAGCCCTCCAAATATACAACCGTACAAGGTTACCCTTAATAACTCCATACCCATTCCCGTCGCAAATAAATTTAAACCCGTCATAGAGATCTTAAATCTCTCCAAAAACCTGTAACCATCCTACCCGAACTACATGCCCCTGAATGGAATGATCAATTGAGCCGGTTTAAAATTTCGGATGATAACCAAAATAACCTCTTACAAATACTACAACCGGTAACCATTTTCTCAACATCTGCCGTTAGTATCATTATTGTATGTGCTATTATCCTCGGTATATTTGTGGTGAAAAGATCATTCTG
>JAJOZX010006222.1:0-7500 GCA_023014485.1 Bathynomus jamesi | reverse complement strand
TGTCCAGTAGGCAAACTGTCCAGTAGGCAAACTGTCCAGTAGGCAAACTGTCCGTAGGCAAACTGTCCGTAGGCAAATTGTCCGTAGGCAAACTGTCCTAGCGCCGTGCTTTACATTGATAATACATTGTGTTTTTTGCAGCTAAAATGTATATATAGGTACGGCATACGAAGGTGCCCCCTCAGGTCATTGGTTTCTGCTCGTATGTAGGAAAATTAAGACGTTTGATCACTCGACGTCCATGGTGTAGTGGATAGCATATCTGACCGGCAATCGAAACATCCTGGGTTTGATTCCCGGGTGGTAACCTCATTTTTCATTTGTTCGTTCTTCCTCCTCATCTTGTGCGGAACGTTCTTCTACACAAGCGTCGTTCTTTACATTAATTATACTGTGTTGTTTGCAGTCAAATGTATATATAGGTACGGCATGCTAACTGGCCCCACTAGAGCATTGGTTTCTGCTCGTATGTAGGAGAATTACGTCGTTTGATCAATCGACGTCCATGGTGTAGGTGATAGCATATCTGACCGGCAATCGGATGATCCCGGGTTCGGTTCCCTGGTGGTAACTTCATTTTTCATTTGTTCGTTCTTCCTACTCATCTTGTGCAGAACGCTCTTCTACACAAGCGTCGTACTGTACATTAATTATACTGTTTTGTTTGCAGGTAAAATGTATATATAGTTACGGCATGCTGACGTGCCCACTCAGAGCATTGGTTTCTGCACGAATGTAGGAGAATTACGACGTTTGATCAATCGACGTCCATGGTGTAGTGGATCGCATATAAGACGGCAATCGGAAGATCTCGGGTTCGGTTCCCTGGTGGTAACCTCATTTTTCATTTATTCATTCTTCCTACTCATCTCGTGCTGAACGTTCTTCTACAAAAGTGTCGTTCTTTACATTAATTATACTGTGTGTTGTTTGCAGTTAATGTATATATAGGTTCCGCATGCGAAAGTGCCCCCTTAGAGCATTGGTTTTTGTTCGTATGTTGGAGAATTACGACGTTTTTTCAATCGAGGCCCATGGTGTAGTGGATAGCATATCTGACCGGCAATCGGAAGTTTCCGGGTTCGATTCCCGGGTGGTAACCTCATTTTTCATTTGTTTGTTCTTCCTCCTCATCTTGTGCGGAACGTTCTTCTAAAAAAGCGCCGTTCTTTACATTAATTATACTGTGTGTTGTTTGCAGTTAAAATGTATATATAGGTACGGGATGCGAGGGTGCCCCCTGAGGGCATTGGTTTCTGCTCGTATGTAGGGGAATTACGACGTTTGATCAATCGACGTCCATGGTGCAGTGGATAGCATATCTGACCGGAGATCGGAAGATCCCGGGTTCGATTCCAGGGAGGCAACCTCATTTTTCATTCATTCGTTCTTCCTCCTCATCTTGTGCGGAACGTTCTTCTACACAAGCGTCGTTCTTTACATTAGTTAAACTGTGTGTTTTTTGAAGTTAAAATGTATATATAGGTACGGCATGCGAGGGTGCCCCCTCAGGGCATTGGTTTCTGCTCGTATGTACGAGAATAACGACGTTTGATCAATCGAGGGCCATGGTGAAGTGGATAGCATATCCGACCGGCAATCGGAAGATCCCGGGTTCGATTCCCGGGTGGTAACCTCATTTTTAATTTGTTCATTCTTCTTCATCTTGTTCGGAACGTTTTTCTACAGAAGCGTCGTTCTTTACATTAATTATACTGTGTGTTGTTTCAGGTGAAAATGTATATATAGGTACTTCATGCGAAGGTGCCCCCTCAGAGCATTGGTTTCAGTTCGTACGTAGGAGAACTACGACGTTTGATCAATCGAGGCTCATGGTGTAGTGGATAGCATATCTGACCGGCAATCGGAAGATCCCGGATTCGATTTCAGGGTAGTAATCTCATTTTTCATACGTTCATTCTTCCTACTCATCTTGTGCGAAACGTTCTTCTACACAAACGTCGTTCTTTACATTCATTTTTGTGTTGTTTTCAGTTAAAATGTATATATAGGTACAGCATGCGAAGGTGCCCCCTCCGAGCATTGGTCTTTGCTCGTATGTAGGAGAATTACGACGTTTGATCAATCGAGGCCCATGGTGTAGTGGATAGCATATCTGACCGGCAATAGGAAGATCCCGGTTTCGAATCTCGGGTGGTAACATCATTTTTCATTTGTTCGTTCTTCCTGTTCATCTTGTGCGGAACTTTCATTTGCGCAAGCGTCGTTCTTCACATTGATAATACATTGTGTTTTTTGCAGTTAAAATGTACATATAGGTACGGCATGCGAAGTTGCCCCCTCAGGTCATTAGTTTCTGCTCGTATGTAGGAAAATTAAGACGTTTGATCACTCGACGTCCATTGTGTAGGGGATAGCATATCTGACCGTCAATCGGAACATCCCGGGTTTGATTCCCGGTTGGTAACCTCATTTTTCATTTGTTCGTTCTTCCTCCTCATCTTGTGCGGAACGTTCTTCTTCACAATCGTCTTTCTTTACAATGATTATACTGTGTGTTGTTTGCAGTTAAAATGTATATATAGGTACGGCATGCGAGGGTGCCCCCTCAGGGCATTGGTTTCTGCTCGTATGTAGGAGAATTACGACGTTTGATCAATCGACGTCCATGGTGCAGTGGATAGCATATCTGACCGGCAATCGGAAGATCCCGGGTTCGGTTCCCTGGTGGAAACCTCATTTTTGATTTGTTCGTTCTTCCTACTCATCTTGTGGTGAACGTTCTTCTACACAAGCGTCGTTCTTTACATTAATTATACTGTGTGTTGTTTGCAGTTAAATGTATATATAGGTTCCGCATGCGAAGGTGCCCCCTCACGGCATTGATTTCTGCTCGAATGTAGGAGAATTACGACGTTTGATCAAACGAGGCCCATGGTGTAGTGCATAGCATATAGGACTGGCAATCGGAAGATCCCGGGTTCGATTCTAGAGTGGTAACCTCATTTTTCATTTGTTCGTTCTTTCTCCTCATCTTCTGCGGAACGTTCATCTACACAAGCGTCGTTCTTTACATTAATTATACTCAGTGTTGTTTGCAGTTAAAATGTATATATACGTACGTCATGCGAACGTGCCCCCTCAGAGCATTGGTTTCTGCTCGAATGTAGGAGAATTACGACGTTTGATCAATTGAGGCCCATGGTGTAGTGCATGGCATATCTGACCGGCAAACGGAAGATCCCTGCTTCGATTCCCGGGTGGTAACCTCATTTTTCATTTGTTCCTTCTTCCTCCTCATATTGAGCGGAACGATCTTCTACACAAGCGTCGTTCTTTAAATTAATTATACTGTGTCTTGTTTGCAATTAAAATGTATATGTAGGTAAGGCATGCGAAGGTGCCCCCTCAGAGCATTGGTTTCTGCTCGTATGTAGGAGAATTACGACGTTTTTTCGATCGAGGCACATGGTGTAGTGGATAGCATATCTGACGGCAATCGGAAGATCCCGGGTTCGATTCCCGGGTGGTAATCTCATTTTTCATTTGTTCGTTCTTCCTCCTCATCTTGGGCGAAACATTCATCTACACAAGCGTCGTTCTTTACATTAATTATACTGCGTGTTGTTTGCAGTTAAAATGTATATATAGGTACGGCATGCGAAGGTGCCCCCTCAGAGCATTGGTTTCTGCTCGTATGTTTGAGAATTACGACGTTTGATCAATCGACGTCCATGGTGTACTGGATAGCATATCTGACCGGCAATCGGAAGATCCCGGGTTCGGTTCCCTGGTGGTAACATCATTTTTCATTTGTTCGTTCTTCCTACTCATCTCGTGCGGAACGCTATTCTACAAAAGCGTCGTACTTTACATTAATTATACTGTGTGTTGTTTGCCGTTAAATGTTTATATAGGTACGGCATGCTAACGTGCCCCCTTAGAGCATTTGTTTCTGCTCGTATGTAGGAGAATTACGACGTTCGATCAATCGAGGCCCAAGGTGAAGTGGATCGCATATCTGTCCGGCAATCGGAAGATACCGGGTTCGATTCCCGGGTGGTAACCTCTTTTTTGATTTTTTCGTTCTTCCTCCACATCTTGTTCGGAACGTTCTTCTACACAAGCGACGTTCTTTACATTAATTATGCTGTGTGATGTTTGCAGTTAAAATGTATATATAGGTACGGCATGCGAAGGTGCCCCCTCAGGGCATTGGTTTCTGCTCGTATGTAGGAGAATTACGATGTTTGATCAATCGACGTCCATGGTGCAGTGGATAGCATAACTGAACGGCAATCTGAAGATCCCGGGTTCGATTCCAGGGTGGCAACCTCATTTTTCATTCGTTCGATCTTCCTCCCCATCTTGTGCGGAACGTTCTTCTACACAAGCGTCATTCTTTACATTAATTAAACTGAGTGTTGTTTGCAGTTAAAATGTATATGTAGGTACGGCATGAGCAGGTGCCCCCTCAGGGCATTGGTTTCTGCTCGTATGTAGGAGAATTACGACGTTTGATCAATCGAGGCCCATGGTGTAGTGTATAGCATACCAGACCGGCAATCGGAAGATCCCGGATTTGAATCCCGGGTGGTATCCTCATTTTTCATTTGTTCGTTCTTCCTCCTCATCTAGTGCGGAACCGTCTTCTACACTAGCTTCATTCTTTACATTGATTATACTGTGTGTTGTTTGCAGTTAAAATGTATATATAGGTACGGCATGCAAGGGTGCCCCCTCATGTCCTTGATTTCTGCTCGTATGAAGAAGAATTACGAAGTTTGTTCAATCGAGGGCCATGGTGTAGTGGATACCATATCTGCCCGGCAATCGGAAGATCCAGGGTTCGATTCCCGGGTGGTAACCTTATTTTTCGTTTGTTCGTGCTTCCTCCTCATCTTGTTCGTAACGTACTTCTACAGAAGCGTCGTTCTTTACATTAATTATACTGTGTGTTGTTTGCAGTTAAAATGTATATATAGGTACGGCGTGCGGAGGGTCCCCCTCAGGGCATTGTTTTCTGCTCGTATGTAGGAGAATTAAGACGTTTCATCAATCGAGGCACTTGGTGTAGTGGATAGCATATCTGACCGGCAATCGGAAGATCCCGGGTTCGATTCCCGAGTGGTAACCTCATTTTTCATTTGTTCGTTCTTCTTCATCTTGTGCGGAACGTTTTTCTACAGAAGCGTCGTTCTTTACATTAATTATACTGTGTGTTGTTTGCAGTGAAAATTTATATATATAGGTACTTCATGCGAAGGTGCCCCATCAGAGTATTGGTTTCAGTTCGTATGTAGGAGAACTGCGACGTTTGATCAATCGAGGCCCATGGTGTATTGGATAGCATATCTGACCGGCAATCCGAAGATCCCGGGTTCGATTTCCGGGTAGTAACCTCATTTTTCATATATTCGTTCTTCCTCCTCATCTTGTGCGGAACGTTCTTCAACACAAGCGTCGTTCTTTACATTAATTTTTGTGTTGTTTGCAGTTAAAATTTACATATAGGTACAGCATGCGAAGGTGCCCCCTCAGGGCATTGGTTTCTGCTCGTATGTAGGAGAATTACGACGTTTGATCAATCGAGGCCCATGGTGTAGTGGATAGCATATCTGACCGGCAATCGGAAGATCCCCGTTTCGAATCCCGGGTGGTAACCTCATTTTTCATTTGTTCGTTCTTCCTCTTCATCTTGTGCGGAACGTTGAGTTACACAAGCGTCGTTCTTTACATTGATTATACAGTGTGTTTTTTGCAGTTAAAATGTATATATAGGTCCGGCATGCGAAGGTGCCCCCTCAGTTCATTGGTTTCTGCTCGTATGTAGGAGAATTACGATGTTTGATCAATCGACGTCCATGGTACAGTGGATAGCATAACTGACCGGCAATCTGAAGATCCCTGGTTCGATTCCAGGGTGGCAACCTAATTTTTCATTCGTTCGTTCTTCCTCCCCATCTTGTGCGGAACGTTCTTCTACACAAGCGTCATTCTTTACATTAATTAAACTGAGTGTTGTTTGCAGTTAAAATGTATATATAGGTACGGCATGCGCAGGTGCCCCCTCAGGGCATTGGTTTCTGCTCGTATGTAGGAGAATTACGACGTTTGATCAATCGAGGCCCATGGTGTAGTGTATAGCATATCAGACCGGCAAACGGAAGATCCCGGATCGAATCCCGGGTGGTATCCTCATTTTTCATTTGTTCGTTCTTCCTCCTCATATAGTGCGGAACGTTCTTCTACACTAGCTTCGTTCTTTACATTGATTATACTGTGTGTTGTTTGCAGTTAAAATGTATATATAGGTAAGGCATGCGAAGGTGCCCCCTCAGAGCATTGGTTTCTGCTCGTATGTAGGAGAATTACGACGTTTGATCAATCGACGTCCATGGTGCAGTGGATAGCATATCTGACCGGCAATCGGAAGATCCCGGGTTCGGTTCCCTGGTGGTAACCTCATTTTTGATTTGTTCGTTCTTCCTACTCATCTTGTGCTGAACGTTCTTCTACACAAGCGTCGTTCTTTAAATTAATTTTACTGTGTTGTTCGCAGTTAAATGTGTATATATAGGTTCCGCATGCGAAGGTGCCCCCTCAGAGCATTGGTTTTTGCTCGTATGTAAGAGAATTACGACGTTTGATCAATCGAGGCCCATGGTATAGTGGATAGCATATCTGACCGGCAATCGGAAGATCCCGGGTTCGATTCCCGGTTGGTAACCTCATTTTTCATTTTTTCATTCTTCCTCCTCATCTTGTTCGGAATGTTCTTCTACACAAGCGTCGTTCTTTACACTAATTATACTGTATGTTGTTTGCATTTAAAATGTATATATAGGTACGGCATGCGAACGTGCCCCCTCAGAGCATTGGTTTCTGCTCGAATGTAGGAGAATTACGACGTTTGATCAAACGAGGCCCATGGTGTAGTGCATAGCATATAGGACCGGCAATCGGAAGATCCCGGGTTCGATTCTATAGTGGTAACCTCATTTTTCATTTGTTCGTTCTTTCTCCTCATCTTCTGCGGAACGTTCATCTACACAAGCGTCGTTCTTTACATTAATTATACTCAGTGTTGTTTGCAGTTAAAATGTATTTATACGTACGTCATGCGAACGTGCCCCCTCAGAGCATTGGTTTCTGCTCGAATGTAGGAGAATTACGACGTTCGATCAATCGAGGCCCAAGGTGAAGTGGATCGCATATCTGTCCTGCAAACGGAAGATACCGGGTTCGATTCCCGTGTGGTAACCTCATTTTTTATTTGTTCGTTCTTCCTCCACATCTTGTTCGGAACGTTCTTGTACACAAGCGACGTTCTTTACATTAATTATGTTGTGTGTTGTTTGCAGTTAAAATGTATATATAAGTACGGCATGCGAAGGTGCCCCCTCAGGGCATTGGTTTCTGCTCGTATGTAGGAGAATTACGATGTCTGATCAATCGACGTCCATGGTGCAGTGGATAGCATAACTGACCGGCAATCTGAAGATCCCGGGTTTGATTCCAGGGTGGCATCCTCATTTT